>JAWNOY010000376.1:0-27990 GCA_035045545.1 Drosophila gaucha
GGAAAGAAAAGGCGAGATAACATCATTAGTAAGCATGTTGTTGGCGTTGCGCCGAATTGCCTTGAACTGGACGTAAAGCATAGCCTAAAATATTTACATGTGGGCAAATTTGCAGTTGACACACAACCAGAGGCGTTGTTGAAATTCTGTGCGGATAAATTAAAAACTAACGAGGATGCATTAAAGTGCTTTAAGCTGGTTAAGCACGATGCTGATTTATCTAAATTGCGTTTCGTAAATTTCAAGCTGGGTATTCCTGAATCCCTATATTCAACAGTATTCAATAATGCTTTTTGGCCGATGTCAGTTAAAGTATCCAGATTTGTGCATAGGCCTAAGGCTGCAGATGTCACAGCAATTAATCTGGATGAGGCTGCCCTTCCACGTACTTCTTCACCCGTTGCACTGGACTCAATAAATCTATCGCCGATTTCAAAAAACCCCCAGTAAGAGACGCCACTGGCGTCAACGCTGTTATCTTTGCGTCGATGAAAAGAGAGTTAGATAGCGAAAGATCGGATTTATCGCTCTCGCTTTGCAGAAATTCGGCTCTTCAACAGCGCTTCATCGCGGTTTCATCTATTGCGGCTCCCCATGATATTCGCGCTGCACTTGAAGTAATAAATATTACACGCTCTGCTGCTATGAGATATGCAGCTTCGTCGGCGCATTGCTTTGTGTTCTTAAGAATAGCGCTCTCATCACCTTCTTGCCTATCATCAATCGTTAAGAGCATTCATAAACATATAACTTCACCTGCAGTGTCATTGCCGTTCTCACTCTCTGCGTTGGGACTCTTTGGCACTCTTGAGACATTTGCAAGAGCTGCTGTTTATACATCATTATCAGCCTCAGTATATCATTTGGAATTTTTCTATTTGGAGTCTCTTTCAATATTGGACTTGAATAATGACGAGCCCGCAATGCTGACGTCATCTAATTGTCCAGGAACTCAGCCACGAAATGGAATTTTAACTAACCTAAGGATTTACTATCAAAATATTTCTGGAATGCGTACGAAATCACATTTAATTCATATGGCAACTTCTCAGTGTGATTTTGATGTCATAGTGCTAGTTGAAACTTGGCTCAACGCGGATTTTTTTGATGCTGAGTTTTTTGACTCCAACACCTATCAGGTTTTTCGCAAGGACAGAGATGCTGCTAAAACTCATCGTTCGAGAGGAGGGGGTGTCATCATTGCTGCCAGGTGGACATTGGATTGTAAACTGGCTGTTCTTACTAATGATGACTCATTATTAGATCAGTTGGCAGTCTTTGTAACTGGATCTAATTCAACAATTTGTATATGCGTATCATATATTCCACCAAGCAGCCCCTTGGATTTATACAAAGCTCATATTGATAACATAATCAGCCTCTGCCTTAGTGTGGATCCACAGCATTCGTTTTGCGTGATGGGAGATTTTAATCTTGGCAAAATTGCGTGGACGTCATTCCTTGACTCATCTTATTTGCCATTGAATATCCATGAGCCACATGAATCACTCGTCATAGAAGAATTATTTAGCTTGGGCTTAATTCAGATTAATAACTTACCTAACAAATTGCATAAAATATTAGATTTAATTTTTCTGAGCTTAGATGTTAAGTTTAGCCTAATTGAATGTCTTAGTCCAATTACTAGATGTGATTTGCATCATGTTCCTACTTTATTATTAATTGAATTCTATAAATTCCTACCGCGTAAGCAATCATTTTCTAGACATAACTATGATTTTGACAAGTGTAATTTTCATATCATTAATAATTGTTTATCTTTGGTAAATTGGTCCCAAATCTTATTGCATGAAAACATTGAGTATTGCTATGATAAGTTTTTATCTGTTATTCATGAGATCCTCATTAAAAATGTCCCAGTAAAAAAACCTTGCTTACATAGATTACCTTGGTTTACAAGTGGACTAAAAAAAATTAAAAACCTTGCTAGCAAATATCTAAAAAAATTTATCAAGTATAAGAGGCAGTCTGATTGGGAAAAGTATTCTTTTCATAAGCGAGAATTTGAGTTTTTGAATAAATTTCTATATGATCAATACATTTTACGGATTGAAGAGGGGATTAAGAAGTGCCCTCAAAAGTTCTGGCAATTCTTAAACTCGAAAAGGAAATCTTCCATAATCCCATCAGTAATGACGTATGAATCGTCCTCAGCTAATTCCGATCTAGGAATAGCTGATCTATTTGCCAAATTTTTCAGCTCTAATTTACAGTCGAGCTGTGATGATGATGTTAATAGCTGTCATAACTTCTCTTCAACTGTATTAAATGCTGGCAGTATCATTATCTCGATGGAGGACATCTGTGAGTCTGCTAGAAACTTGATCAGCTCCTATAAACCTGATGAAGATGGTATATCAGCGCTGTTTCTAAAAGCTTGCATCAAATCTTTGAAGGAACCTTTGCTTATACTCTTTTCCAAATCCTTATCATCTGGTGTATTTTTAAATAAATGGAAACATTCCATAATTACCCCAATTTTTAAGAAGGGTTCAAAGTGTGACGTTAGTAATTACAGAGGCATTACGAAAATTAGTAACATCTCGAAATTATTTGAGCGTATCATAGTTAGCCATATTTCGTTTATAGTTAAACCAATTTTAGACTCTAATCAGCACGGATTTATGGCTGGTAGATCTACGATAACTAATTTAGCGGTTTTTTATAACTTCTGCATCCATTCCTTTATTAAACATTGTCAAGTCGATACAGTATATACTGATTTTTCCAAAGCTTTTGATAAGGTGAATCACAATATTCTTGTAAAGAAATTAGCCAGGATTGGGTTCCATTCTAGCTTACTAGACTGGCTAAGTTCTTATTTGCGTGGTCGGTACTATCAAGTACGCATTAATAATTCATTATCGTCACCATACATCGCATATTCTGGGGTCCCCCAAGGAAGTGCTCTTGGACCACTTTTATTTACTCTCTTTATTTTGGACATTAAAAATTGTTTCCGCTTTTCTGAATACTTGCTTTTTGCAGATGACTTAAAAATTTTCAAACGCATCTCATCCCCATTGGATGTAAGAGATCTACAATTTGATTTATTTACTTTGTCTAAATGGTGTAAGTGTAATCAGTTACCACTAAATTTAGCTAAATGCTTCCACATTACTTTTAGTAAGAGTTCGTACCCTTTGATATCTTCTTATTCCATATATAATCAAAGGCTCCAACATAAAGATGAAGCCCTTGACCTAGGAGTATTGTTTGATTCGTGTTTCCTATTTAACGAGCATATAGACTACATTTTACCAAGAGCTTATGCGATGTATGGTTTTGTTAGACGTGAAAGTAAGCAATTTAAGGACCCTTATACATTGACTGCAATTTATACGGCCCTAATCAGATCGAAGCTTGAGTACGCGTCGATTATTTGGAGTCCTTCTGCAAAGGTCCATATAATTAAAGTAGAGCGACTTCAAAGAAAATTTGTTAACTCCACCCTACATTGCTTGAGATTCGTCAACCCGATACCGACCTATAAGGATAGATGTAGGTTAATCCATCTGTCTTCACTTGAAGACAGAAGGAATATAGCGTCAGTAGTTTTTTTAATGAGCATTATTGTTGGGCAGGTAGACTGCCCAAGTCTTTTAAATAAGATCAATTTTAATGTGCCCAATAGGTCATTGCGCTTCACTCGTCCTTTTGCGTTACCGGTTTCGAGGTCTATTTATGTAAGCAAGGAACCGTTAAGAAGAGCTATGGAATTGTACAATAACCTTCCGGTTGAATTACAATTTGATTTTGCGACCAATAGACGGGTTATGAAACTCAATTGGGCAGAATTTTGGCTCAGTAATGATAATAATTAATTTTGTTTTGTTTTCCATTCATTTTTATATTATTAAAATTATTTAATTAAGTTAAGGATTAGATTAAACTTGTAAGCACGCATAAGTGTAAAGGTTTAGTAGGCAAAATAAATAAATAAATTCTATCTGGTGGAATCCAAACATGAGAAAAACTTTGCTCTACCTAATTGATCGAGAATGTCGATCTAGGAGTGGATTTATCGGATAGGTCTTTATTATCTGGCGATAGTCTATAACAATCGCCATTCTTGTTCTGAGCCTAGTTTTTAGGACCAAAAGTATTGGGCTATTATTTCTGATTCAGAGGTTCCATATTTTCTAGATGAGCTTGTCGACTTGTTTGTTTCTCTTCTTTTGAGTGGTTCTACCCATTGAAATGGGAAATCAGGGTATATGGTTTGAAAGTTGTACAGGCAGAAGGAGGCGTGGCAGACCCTATAGCTATATTCTTGATCGGAGACGAGCTGAGTCGATTTGGCCCTGTCCGTCTGTCTGTGTCCGTTGTCGTCTGTCCGTTGTTGAACGCGTCGATTCAGATTGAGCTAGAGTGATGGTCTGTGTATACAGCGATATCGAGTTTGTTTTAGATATTCGATAAATTTTTCCGTTTCAATGTTATCGATTTAAAACGTTATCAAGATTCAGTGTTTTGACCATATCTTTTACATATTTTTAGCTACAGCTACCAATTTTGTTTTTAGCTTTCTGTAAATAAAATACATTTTATATTTTTTCATATTTTGGATACCGGCTCCACATTTCACAAAAAAATTTATTAAAAAAAATTATCAAAGCCACAATTTAATTTTTTCAAATTTTTTACTGAAACCCGTATTTTTAATAAATTAAAAGCATTCAATGCAAAAATTGCATTCAAATCCGTTAAGTAATGCAGAAGTTATTAAATGAAACATTGTATAAGCACGCGGCAGCAGCCTGTACGTGTGCACACATACATTCAAATCAACTACGCAGTAATCGGCGAGCGTGCTTTTGTGTGCATGTGTATATGTGTGCACGTGACTGTGTGCCTGTGTGTATGTGTGCATGTGTGTATGCGCGCAGAGGTAATATGTATAGATAAAAGATGTAAGCTAGGTTGTTTGAAATATCAGCTCGGACTTGGTTCAGGGGATCTCGTAGTCGGGCAGACCCGACTAGAGCTTTCTTACTTGTGTTTTAATAAATTTGTTTTGTAAAATGTGGAGTTTGTATCCAAAATATGAAAAAAATAGAACATGTATTTTATTTACAAAAAGCTAAAAGTTGAATTTGGTAGCTGTAGCTAAAAATATGTAAAAGAAATGGTCAAATAGTGAATCTTGCAAACGTTTTAAATCGATATCATTGAAACGGAAAAATTTATCGAATATCTAAAAGAAACTCAATATGCGCGGTGTATACACAGACCATCGTGCAAATTTGATTCTCTAGCTCTTATATGTTCTGAGATCGACGCGTTCATACATACGGACAGACAGCCGGACAGGGCCAAATCGACTCAGCTCGTCGCCCTGATCAAGAATATATATACTTTATGAGTCTGCCACGCCTCCTTCTGCCTGTTACATACTTTTTGTAAAACCATTATACCCTGATTTCCCATTTTTAATGGGTTCAGGGTATAAAAATCTAGGAATTGTCAAGGCGACTAAGTCCCTGAGGTGAAAGTGTACAATACACATACGGGGCTTGGCGACATGCAGTCCATGCTTCATACAAAATTTTCGACAATCATGTCGGTAGTTCACGCCATTATTAGGCTATCATAATTATTCGCAACAAAGTAGGGGGCCCTGCTAACGCAGTATTGGCTTTATTAGACTTTCTTCCCAAAGGGAAAAAGAGTCTATTGGATTTGTGCAATGTCCGTCTTGCTGTCTGTCCGTCTGTCTGTATGAACGCGCAGCATTTGGACACTATAGAAGCTAGAGACTTGTAATTTGGAATATATACTCGTGTGTATCCGCGTCAGATCAAGTTTGAGTATTTTTCCGATACTCCCACAGGGGGCGTGGCAAATCGGGAAATGCTATATCTATTAAGACTAAAACGCTGTTATTTTCGTCAATATTGCAGTCAGAGAACTGGGATTTAGAATATATATTCGTGTACACCACGCGGACGTTTTAAGATATAGTTTATATATCTACGACCATTGTGGGCGTGGCAAATCTGATAAAACTATATCTTCTACAGTTCTGAAGCTAGAGCATCCAAATTTTGCATGTGGGTTACTGTTGACCTCCTCTTTAAGATAAATCAAAAGTTATTTATCCACGTCCTTTGGGGGCGTAGCAAATCGGGAATCACTTTATCTTTTACTAAAACCGTGTTAATTTCGGCAATATTGCCGTCAAAGAGTTTTGATTATTTGGAATATATATACTAGTATCCTACCTCTACCAATAAATATACGTTATATATAGCTACGCCCATTTGGGGCGTGGCAAATAGGGTAAAACTGTATCTCCTACAGTCTTAGACGTCGAGCATCTAAATTTGACATGTGGGTTACTGTTCATTAAATTTAAATTTATGAAAAAAAAATAATAATAATCATAATGTAAGCCACCGTAAAACTAATTCTAGTTGACCTAATTGGGGATTGAACCTGGGTCTTCGCTACCACAACGCAAGTCTGTTTAACCAAATCAACACACCACCAAACTCAGTTTGGCTCATAGTCGTGAAAGAGACGCAATGGTGTAGTGGGTAGAGTCGGTGGCATGCGAAGCGCGTGACCCAGGTTCGATTCCCATCGCTGCCGCGTGATAATATCATTTAATAAAATGTTTTTTTTTATTTTTTTATAACTTCTATGTTACTTAATGGATTTTGATAAAATTTTCATCATAAATCCATATATTTTATTGAAAATACGGTTTTACCTAAAAAATTAATAAAAAATGTAAATGTGGCTTAATTTGCAACTGAAATTTTATTAAATTGATAAAAAAAAAAATATATATAAAAACCAAAATAGTATTTTATTTTAAAAAAGCTATATGTAAAATTTGATGACTGTAGCTAAATTGAAGTAAAAGACATGCTCAAACAAGTAAGAAAGCTCTAGTCGGGTCTGCCCGACTACGAGATCCGCTGAACCAAGTCCGAGCTGATGTTTTAAACAACCTAGCTTACATCTTTTATCTATACATATTACCTCTGCGCGCATATACACATGCACACATACACACAGGCACGCATATACACATGCACACATATACACATGCACACATATACACATGCACATATTTGTATACACATGCACACATCTACATACCATGCACACAGAAGCACGCTCGCCGATTACTGCGTAGTTGATTTGAATGTATGTGTGCACACGTACAGGCTGCTGCCGCGTGCTTTTACAATGTTTACTTTAATAACTTCTGTATAACTTAACGGATTTGAATGCAATTTTCTGCATTGAATGCTATTAATTTATTGAAAATACGGTTTTCACTAAAAACTTTTTAAAAATTAAATTGTGGCGTTGATAATTTTTTAGACTCTGTTCCCAAAGGGAAAAAGAGTCTATTGGATTTGTGCAATGTCCGTCTTGCTGTCTGTCCGTCTGTCTGTATGAACGCGCAGCATTTGGACACTATAGAAGCTAGAGATTGTAATTTGGAATATATACTCGTGTGTATCGCGTCAGATCAAGTTTGAGTATTTTTCCGATACGCCCACAGGGGGCGTGGCAAATCGGGAAATGCTATATCTATTAAGACTAAGAGTGTTATTTTAGTCAATATTGCAGTCTAAGAAATGGGATTTAGAATATATATTCGTGTAACCACGCAGAGTTTTAAGATATAGATTATATATCTACGCCCATTGTGGGGTGGCAAATCGGATAAAACTATATCTTCACAGTTTTGAAGCTAGAGATCCAAATTTTGCATGTGGGTTAGTTGACCTTCCCTTAAGTAAGATCAAAAAGTTATATACCCACGTCTTCTGGGGGGTGCCAAATCGGGAATATATATAGAGCGATTTGTATAAATCCTATAGAGCGTTATAAAAGAGATTGAAATTTGGAATAATGTGAAGTAGATACCCGGAATCAAAATATATATTAAGATATTAGCCATTAAGGGTGTGGCAAATCGGATAAAACTGTATTCCTACAGTTTTGGAGCTAGAGCGTCCAAATTTTGCATGTGGGATACTGTTGACCTCCTCTTAAGATAAGTCAAAAGTTATATATCCCCGTCTTCTGGGGGCGTGGCAAATCGGGAATTACTATATCTTTTACTAAAACCGTGATAATCGGAATATAGTACGCCCATTTGGGGCGTGGCAAAAGGGTAAAATGTATTTTAGTCTTAGACGTAGAGATCAAATTTGACATGTGGGTTACTGTTCATTTTTTTTTTTTTTTTTTCTTTTATTTTATTTTTTTTTATTTCAACAAGTACAAGCTACAGATTAACTTTTAACAATATTGGTATCTTCGTTATTATATACCTAGCTCATCTTAGGAGTGAGCTCTAATTTACTATTTATTATTTATTATTTATGAGATCAATTATTACTTTTTTTTTTTTTTTTTTTTTTTAAATTTTAATTCTTTTAATGAATTGGATTATGCAAAAGGCCAAAGTGTCTCTTTTATAGCCGCGTTATCGGCACAGAATTGGCAAGATTTTGAACACAACGGTTTTGGTGGTTCAGCAATCTTTCATTATATCTGCTCGAATAGAATGATATCTGGTCTTCGATATAGCTGATATTGAGGTCTCGATGTAATGTTAAGTTGCTTACATACCACTCGCATCCAGTTATAAGACGGAGAGTCTTGTTTTGCACAATTTGGAATCTCTTGCGGTTGGATTTGGCTGCAGTACCCCAAATCTGAATGCCATATCTCCATGTTGGTGCTATGATTTGCTGATACACTAGCCGTTTGCAGCGTAACGGAAGGGTACTTTTTCGGTTCAGTAACCAGTGCAGTTTGCTTCTTTTCATGTGACATATCGCGGTAGTTTTGGTAATATGCTCATGATATGTCAGCCGCTTATCCAGAGTAATACCCAGATATTTAGCCGAAGACTCTTGCGGTATTGGCTCTGCATTAATAAAAACGGGCGTAGTAAGTTTGTGTCGCAATGTGTAACAGACATTAATAGATTTGCTGCAGTTTATACCCACATTCCATCGTTTAGTCCATCTTTCAAATTTGTTTAGGTACTGTTGAATTCCGTTCGTGGCTTCCTGATTACAAACATTTGAGTATAATATGCAGACATCGTCTGCGTAAGATGCAAGGATCATTTTGTTGCGATCGATGTCAGTTATGTCATTTGGGTCTGGAATGTCGGCAGCAAATATCGAGTACAGAAGTGGAGCAAGAACGCTACCCTGAGATACTCCTGCTAGCACTAGTCTGGTAGGAGATTGACTCTGTTGGACTTGTACCACGAATTTTCTGTTCTCGAGGAAGGATTTTATAAGCAAATAGATATTAGCTGGTGTTGCTTGTTTTATCTTGGCCAGTAATCCAGGGTGCCAGACTTTATCAAAAGCCTGTTGAATATCGAGAAAAACGCCATTGCAGTATTCTCCTTGGTCAAATGCCTTAAGTATATGGTCTGTCACACGATGAACCTGTTCGGTTGTGCGGTTGTGTGACCAGCACGAAACCCGAATTGGTGTTCAGGAATCGTTTCATGATGATTCCAGTAGGCAACGAGTCGTGAAGCAATCAGTCTCTCTAAAATTTTTGATATCGAAGGTAGTAGACTTATTGGCCGATACGAGTCGGGATGCTGCTCCGGCTTTCCTGGCTTTAGGATCATGATTATCCTGGATGTTTTCCATTGTGTGGGAAAGTGTTGCATTCGTAAGCTTGCATTATAAATTTGTGTAAGCAAAAGGATTGCTCGCTTCGGAGGTAGCTTTAAAACTTGATTATTAATTAAATCAAGACCTGGAGCCTTTTTGTTTTTAAGTTTGCGAATTTCTCTGTCAACCTCTTCAAGGCGAATTGGTCTAATAGGTGGAGACATTTGCAGAGGGGATGAGAGGATACTTTCTGTATCAGCTACTTCCTCACTTGATGCAGTGCTTAGGGGTGTGAAGCGCTCAGTTAAATGGTCTGCAAATGTGAGCGCCTGTTCATCTGATGATTTGCACCAAAATCCTGCCGAATTCCGTAGCGGTGTCACTCGTTGAGGTTGGCGTTTAATGGTTTTCGTAAATTGCCATAACGAATGATGCGAGTCGACCGTGTAATCTAGGTTCGCCAGTAACGTCTCGAAGTGCTTGTTGCGATGTATTTGTAAAGCCTCACGTAGTTCTTTAGCAGCTCTATGCCAGCGCATTTTATCTATAGGGTGGTGAGTGCGAAGATAGTGCCTCCGCAATCTTCTTTTGTTAGCCAGTAGATTTGCGATTTCTGTTGGAGGAAGCCATACTGTACGAGTAGAGGGAATTTCTATACCGCTATTGGCTTCTTCGGCAGCTTGACATACCTTTGTATTAAAGATGTCAGCCAAATGGTCTATATCCTCTGCTGTATTAATGTCTAAATTGAGTTGAATTGATGCATTTAGATAGTTTATGAAGGCTGCTATATTGGCATTTCCGCCGAGTAGCCGTGGGTTTGCTGCAATCTGCGACGCTTGGGAGTTGAGATCGACAATTAGCGCAAGGTGATCTGAGTCCAGGTCCCAACTATCAGTTATTCTTAGCATTTCATATGGCATACCTTTGAATATCGCAAAATCGATGAGAGAAGGGCTGGCTTCAGCCCTACTGGGGTAGCAGGTGGGAGCACCAGTTGCCAGGATATTCGCCTGACGTATTTGGAGGCTGCAGGCAAGTTCTCTTCCTCGTGCGTTGACTATGCTGGAACCCCATAATGGATGTTTGGCATTCCAATCCCCTGCTATAAGGTATTTGAGGTTACTCGTACAATCGAGCACATCTATAAACTCATCACTGCGCCATGAGAAACTGGGGGGGCAGTATATGGCACCAAGTGTAATTTCTCCGAGCTCTGTATAGATTTTAACACATGATAATTGTACTTTTTCCGTAGATATTGGCTCAAGGGGTAAGTGATTTATGTTTCTCCTAACGAAGACGGCTGCTCCTCCAGCTGCTCTGTCGTTAGGATGAACTGCTGTGTAGATATAAAAATCATGAAGATTAATGGGTCTTCTGCTGTTAATTTTAATTTCGCAAACTAAAACTATATCGATATTGTGGGCTGATACGAAGTTACTTAATTCGAGCATTTTGCTAGTCAGTCTTCTAGCGTTCCATACTAATATTTTTAAATTCATTTTTGATTAAACGCACTGAGTAGAGTCAAGATTTGACTTTGCATTTCGAGAATTTTGCTCTGATGTTCAAAGAACCTTTCAAAGTTCTTGTTTATTATTTTAGCCAGATTCTCAATTTGAGTCTCATGTGCTGTCTCTCCTTGCCATTGTGAGACGGTGAAAGGCACTTGAGATGGGTTATGTTGTCGAGGTCGCCTTTGCTGACCTATTGGTCCGGTTTGTCCGGTTGTAACATTCGATGGGGGATGACGTTTTGTATTATTGTACGGGAACCCACGGGCCATATCAGCATATGACACATTATTTACATTATACAATCGAGTAGAGGCCAAAGTAGGTTTTGGGCCGATGTGCACTGCAGCCTTTTTTTTTGGTTGAAGCCTCTGCAAGTATCGTTTAAAAAAGTCACATCCTTTAAAGTTGGCAGGATGGTCGCCGCCACAATTGGCGCAAGTGGCTGGCATATCTTTTGCTCGAGAGCAATTGATGGATTTGTGCGACTCACTGCATACAACGCATACGAAGTCCCTGTAGCAATATTTCGAGGTATGACCATATTCTTGACAGCGATGACATTGCGTTATTTCAGTCGATTTTCTGGTTATCTCGATTTTAACTCGCTGCCTACAGAATCGTTTTGAGCCCAGTATGTTTTTGTTATTAGGGCTAAGGACAAGGTTTACAAAAAACATGTTCATCGAATCACCGGTCTTTCTGGATTTTGGGTGATGTATATTTACGGCCTTGTGACCCATTTTTGTCAGTTCAGCTTCAATTTGTGAATTTAAGGTGGAGGGGCTTAGTCCTAATATAGCCACTTTGAAAGGTTTATCCTCCTTTAGTTGATAGGAGTGAAATTCAATGTTGATTTTGTTTAGTTGCCTAACAATTGCTCTATAGCTCTCGGGTGACTTAGCGTAAATTCTTGTTGTTCTACCCATGGAAGATTTTACCTCAATATTGTCTAAATTTGTTACTTCTTCTAATGCAGTTAGAAGCACTTGAAGGTTAATTATATCTCGAAGAACAATAGGGGTGGCCTTGGGATAGTTTTGGTAGCTGCTCGTACAGCGTTATTTTTTTTTCTGGGCATCATAATTTAAGCGGGCACGAGCGGCAGTAGCGGCAGCGGCGGCAGTGGCAGCATCAGCAGCAACGCTGATGCTTGGCATGTCGTCTTCAGTATCATGGCCCTGAAGTGAGGGAAGATTAGGGCAGATCTCGTCTACATCCATAGTAGGCACTTCAGTTTCTTCATCTTGAGCAAGAAGATAAAATGTGTTATTTTGAAGTGCAACTTCGTTGATGTTGATTTTGTTGGTAGCGGCGCCGCTGCCAACGTTAGTTGCATTAGTTGTTCGATTAGAGCAGTTAGTATCGCTGATGGTGTTGTTGTTGTTCAAATTGATCCTTTTTTATCCAAGTTAGGAGAGGAGGTTATCTTGCGTTTTTTTTGCTGGATAGTTGCTTTAATCTCGAGGGAGTGGGCGTCGGGTGATGCCCTTTCAATATTGTCATTGGTGTTTCCCGTAGAATAATTATTGTGCGTCAGAGTAGCATTTGCAGGTTCAACACTGATCTTTTGGTTTTGCATTATTGATTTCTGGGCGTTTTCACAAAGAATGCTGGATCTTATCTGAGCTGGTGAATCTCCGGCAATCAGTTTCATCTTCTCGAAGTCCACTTTCCGTGGCGGGAGTTGAGGTGCTGAGGTGTTCTGCATTTATAATATAAATTGCTAGAGTTTAGTTAAAACCCTTAAGTTTTTGTGTTTGGTTTATGGCGAAACCAAACACAAAGCACACGCGCACGTGGCGATTGTTAATATTTGACTAGATATGCGATATTAGTAATTGTTTGGTGTTCGCGCTCGCCCTTGGTGTTAAAAGAGCGCCTTTTCCAGAAAGTTCTGGTGAAGACAGAATTTTACTTATTATATTTTTTTTTTTTAATCACAATTACTGTTCATGAAATTTAAATTTACGAAAAAAAAAAATAATAATAATCATAATGTAAGCCACCGTAAAACAAATTCTAGTTGACCTAACTGGGGATTGAGCCAGGGTCTTCGCTACCACAACGCAAGTCTGTTTAAGCAAATCAACACACCACCAAACTCAATTTGGCGCATAGTCGTGAAACAGACGCCGTGGTGTAGTGGGTAGAGTCGATGGCATGCGAAGCGCGTGACCCAGGTTCGATTCCCATCGCTGCCGCGTGATATTATCATTTAATAAAATGTGTTTTTTTATTTTTTTTATAACTTCTATGTTACTTAATGGATTTTGATAAAACTTTCTGCATAAATCCTTATATTTTATTAAAAATACGGTTTTACCTAAAAAATTAAAAAAAATGTAAATGTGGCTTTATTTGCAACTGAACTTATATTAAATTGATTTTGTGAAATGTGGAGCAAGTATCAAAATTATATAAAAATAGTATTTTATCTTAAAAAAGCTATATGTAAAATTTTATGACTGTAGCTAAATTGATGTAAAAGACATGGTCAAAAAAGGAATCTCGCATTCAAACATACGGAAAGACGGACGGACGGTCTACATATTTATTGAGCCTACCCACCTTTAACAGGAACAGAGTCTGACGCAGTCGGTGGCGCCCGACTGCAGCGTTCTTACTTGTTTTTTAATAATTTTTTTTTGTGAAATGTGGAGCCGATATCCAAAATATGAAAAAATATAAAATGTATTTTATTTACAGAAAGCTAAAAACAAAATTTGCTAGCTGTAGCTAAAAATATGTAAAAGATATGGTCCAAAAACTGAATCTTGATAACGTTTTAAATCGATATCATTGAAACGGAAAAATTTATCGAATATCTAAAACAAAGTCGATATTTTCGCTGTATACACAGACCATCATGCAAAAGCTCTTTGAAGTCTCTAGCTCTTATATGTTCTGAGATCGACGCGTTCATACATACGGACAGACGGACAGACAGACTGACAAGGCCAAATCGACTCAGCTCGTCTCCCTGATCAAGAATATATATACTTTGTGGGGTCTGCCACGCCTCCTTCTGCCTGTTACATACATTTTGCAAAACCATTATACCCTGATTTCCCATTTTCAATGGGTTCAGGGTATAAAAAGGAATCTCGATAATCTCGCGTTCAAACATACGGACAGACGGACGGACGGTCTACATATTTATTGAGCCTACACACCTTTAACAGGAACAGAGTCTGACGCAGTCGGTGGCGCCCGACTGCAACGTTCTTACTTGTCAGACTCTGTTCCCAAAGGGAAAAAGAGTCTATTGGATTTGTGCAATGTCCGTCTTGCTGTCTGTCCGTCTGTCTGTATGAACGCGCAGCATTTGGACACTATAGAAGCTAGAGACTTGTAATTTGGAATATATACTCGTGTGTATCCGCGTCAGATCAAGTTTGAGTATTTTCCCGATACGCCCACAGGGGGCGTGGCACATCGGGAAATGCTATATCTATTAAGACTAAAACGCTGTTATTTTAGTCAATATTGCAGTTTAAGAAATGGGATTTAGAATATATATTCGTGTACACCACGCGGACGTTTTAAGATATAGATTATATATCTACGCCCATTGTGGGCGTGGCAAATCGGATAAAACTATATCTTCTACAGCTTTGAAGCTAGAGCATCCAAATTTTGCATGTGGGTTACTGTTGACCTTCCCTTAAGTAAGATCAAAAAGTTATATACCCACGTCTTCTGGGGGCGTGCCAAATCGGGAATATATATATAGCGATTTGTATAAATCCTATATTATTTTGAGCGTTATAAGAGCTAGAGACTTGAAATTTGGAATACATGTGCAAGTAGATCACCCGGAATCAAAAATATATATTACAGATATTTACGCCCATTAAGGGTGTGGCAAATCGGATAAAACTGTATCTCCTACAGTTTTAGAGCTAGAGCGTCCAAATTTTGCATGTGGGATACTGTTGACCTCCTCTTAAGATAAGTCAAAAGTTATATATCCCCGTCTTCTGGGGGCGTGGCAAATCGGGAATTACTATATCTTTTACTAAAACCGTGATAATTTCGGCAATATAGCTACGCCCATTTGGGGCGTGGCAAATAGGGTAAAACTGTATCTCTTACAGTCTTAGACGTAGAGCATCCAAATTTGACATGTGGGTTACTGTTCATTTTTTTTTTTTTTTTTTTTTTCTTTTATTTTATTTTTTTTTTTATTTCAACAAGTACAAGCTACAGATTAACTTTTAACAATATTGGTATCTTCGTTATTATATCACCTAGCTCATCTTAGGAGTGAGCTCTAATTTACTATTTATTATTTATTATTTATGAGATCAATTATTACTTTTTTTTTTTTTTTTTTTTTTTTAAATTTTAATTCTTTTAATGAATTGGATTATGCAAAAGGCCAAAGTGCCTCTTTTATAGCCGCGTTATCGGCACAGAATTGGCAAGATTTTGAGCACAACGGTTTTGGTGGTTCAGCAATCTTTCATTATATCTGCTCGAATAGAATGATATCTGGTCTTCGATATAGCTGATATTGAGGTGTCGATGTAATGTTAAGTTGCTTACATACCACTCGCATCCAGTTATAAGACGGAGAGTCTTGTTTTGCACAATTTGGAATCTCTTGCGGTTGGATTTGGCTGCAGTACCCCAAATCTGAATGCCATATCTCCATGTTGGTGCTATGATTTGCTGATACACTAGCCGTTTGCAGCGTAACGGAAGGGTACTTTTTCGGTTCAGTAACCAGTGCAGTTTGCTTCTTTTCATGTGACATATCGCGGTAGTTTTGGTAATATGCTCATGATATGTCAGCCGCTTATCCAGAGTAATACCCAGATATTTAGCCGAAGACTCTTGCGGTATTGGCTCTGCATTAATAAAAACGGGCGTAGTAAGTTTGTGTCGCAATGTGTAACAGACATTAATAGATTTGCTGCAGTTTATACCCACATTCCATCGTTTAGTCCATCTTTCAAATTTGTTTAGGTACTGTTGAATTCCGTTCGTGGCTTCCTGATTACAAACATTTGAGTATAATATGCAGACATCGTCTGCGTAAGATGCAAGGAGCATTTTGTTGCGATCGATGTCAGTTATGTCATTTGGGTCTGGAATGTCGGCAGCAAATATCGAGTACAGAAGTAGAGCAAGAACGCTACCCTGAGATACTCCTGCTAGCACTAGTCTGGTAGGAGATTGACTCTGTTGGACTTGTACCACGAATTTTCTGTTCTCGAGGAAGGATTTTATAAGCAAATAGATATTAGCTGGTGTTGCTTGTTTTATCTTGGCCAGTAATCCAGGGTGCCAGACTTTATCAAAAGCCTGTTGAATATCGAGAAAAACGCCATTGCAGTATTCTCCTTGGTCAAATGCCTTAAGTATATGGTCTGTCACACGATGAACCTGTTCGGTTGTGCGGTTGTGTGACCAGCACGAAACCCGAATTGGTGTTCAGGAATCGTTTCATGATGATTCCAGTAGGCAACGAGTCGTGAAGCAATCAGTCTCTCTAAAATTTTTGATATCGAAGGTAGTAGACTTATTGGCCGATACGAGTCGGGATGCTGCTCCGGCTTTCCTGGCTTTAGGATCATGGTTATCCTGGATGTTTTCCATTGTGTGGGAAAGTGTTGCATTCGTAAGCTTGCATTATAAATTTGTGTAAGCAAAAGGATTGCTCGCTTCGGAAGTAGTTTTAAAACTTGATTATTAATTAAATCAAGACCTGGAGCCTTTTTGTTTTTAAGTTTGCGAATTTCTCTGTCAACCTCTTCAAGGCGAATTGGTCTAATAGGTGGAGACATTTGCAGAGGGGATGAGAGGATACTTTCTGTATCAGCTACTTCCTCACTTGATGCAGTGCTTAGGGGTGTGAAGCGCTCAGTTAAATGGTCTGCAAATGTGAGCGCCTGTTCATCTGATGATTTGCACCAAAATCCTGCCGAATTCCGTAGCGGTGTCACTCGTTGAGGTTGGCGTTTAATGGTTTTCGTAAATTGCCATAACGAATGATGCGAGTCGACCGTGTAATCTAGGTTCGCCAGTAACGTCTCGAAGTGCTTGTTGCGATGTATTTGTAAAGCCTCACGTAGTTCTTTAGCAGCTCTATGCCAGCGCATTTTATCTATAGGGTGGTGAGTGCGAAGATAGTGCCTCCGCAATCTTCTTTTGTTAGCCAGTAGATTTGCGATTTCTGTTGGAGGAAGCCATACTGTACGAGTAGAGGGAATTTCTATACCGCTATTGGCTTCTTCGGCAGCTTGACATACCTTTGTATTAAAGATGTCAGCCAAATGGTCTATATCCTCTGCTGTATTAATGTCTAAATTGAGTTGAATTGATGCATTTAGATAGTTTCTGAAGGCTGCTATATTGGCATTTCTGCTGAGTAGGCGTGGGTTTGCTGCAATCTGCGACGCTTGGGAGTTGAGATCGACAATTAGCGCAAGGTGATCTGAGTCCAGGTCCCAACTATCAGTTATTCTTAGCATTTCATATGGCATACCTTTGAATATCGCAAAATCGATGTGAGAAGGGCTGGCTTCAGCCCTACTGGGGTAGCAGGTGGGAGCACCAGTTGCCAGGATATTCGCCTGACGTATTTGGAGGCTGCAGGCAAGTTCTCTTCCTCGTGCGTTGACTATGCTGGAACCCCATAATGGATGTTTGGCATTCCAATCCCCTGCTATAAGGTATTTGAGGTTACTCGTACAATCGAGCACATCTATAAACTCATCACTGCGCCATGAGAAACTGGGGGGCAGTATATGGCACCAAGTGTAATTTCTCCGAGCTCTGTATAGATTTTAACACATGATAATTGTACTTTTTCCGTAGATATTGGCTCAAGGGGAAAGTGATTTATGTTTCTCCTAACGAAGACGGCTGCTCCTCCAGCTGCTCTGTCGTTAGGATGAACTGCTGTGTAGATATAAAAATCATGAAGATTAATGGGTCTTCTGCTGTTAATTTTAATTTCGCAAACTAAAACTATATCGATATTGTGGGCTGATACTAAGTTACTTAATTCGAGCATTTTGCTAGTCAGTCCTCTAGCGTTCCATACTAATATTTTTAAATTCATTTTTGATTAAACGCACTGAGTAGAGTCAAGATTTGACTTTGCATTTCGAATTTTGCTATGATGTTCAAAGAACCTTTCAAAGTTCTTGTTTATTATTTTAGCCAGATTCTCAATTTGAGTCTCATGTGCTGTCTCTCCTTGCCATTGTGAGACGGTGAAAGGCACTTGAGATGGGTTATGTTGTCGAAGTCGCCTTTGCTGACCTATTGGTCCGGTTTGTCCGGTTGTAACATTCGATGGGGGATGACGTTTTGTATTATTGTACGGGAACCCACGGGCCATATCAGTATATGACACATTATTTACATTATACAATCGAGTAGAGGCCAAAGTAGGTTTTGGGCCGATGTGCACTGCAGCCTTTTTTTTTGGTTGAAGCCTCTGCAAGTATCGTTTAAAAAAGTCACATCCTTTAAAGTTGGCAGGATGGTCGCCGCCACAATTGGCGCAAGTGGCTGGCATATCTTTTGCTCGAGAGCAATTGATGGATTTGTGCGACTCACTGCATACAACGCATACGAAGTCCCTGTGGCAATATTTCGAGGTATGACCATATTCTTGACAGTCGATTTTCTGGTTATCTCGATTTTAACTCGCTGCCTACAGAATAGTTTTGAGCCCAGTATGTTTTTGTTATTAGGGCTAAGGACAATTTTTACAAAAAACATGTTCATCGAATCACCGGTCTTTCTGGATTTTGGGTTGTGTATATTTACGGCCTTGTGACCCATTTTTGTCAGTTCAGCTTCAATTTGTGAATTTAAGGTGGAGGGGCTTAGTCCTAATATAGCCACTTTGAAAGGTTTATCCTCCTTTAGTTGATAGGAGTGAAATTCAATGTTGATTTTGTTTAGTTGCCTAACAATTGCTCTATAGCTCTCGGGTGACTTAGCGTAAATTCTTGTTGTTCTACCCATGGAAGATTTTACCTCAATATTGTCTAAATTTGTTACTTCTTCTAATGCAGTTAGAAGCACTTGAAGGTTAATTATATCTCGAAGAACAATAGGGGGTGGCCTTGGGATAGTTTTGGTAGCTGCTCGTACAGCGTTATTTTTTTTTCTGGGCATCATAATTTAAGCGGGCACGAGCGGCAGTAGCGGCAGCGGCGGCAGTGGCAGCATCAGCAGCAACGCTGATGCTTGGCATGTCGTCTTCAGTATCATGGCCCTGAAGTGAGGGAAGATTAGGGCAGATCTCGTCTACATCCATAGTAGGCACTTCAGTTTCTTCATCTTGAGCAAGAAGATAAAATGTGTTATTTTGAAGTGCAACTTCGTTGATGTTGATTTTGTTGGTAGCGGCGCCGCTGCCAACGTTAGTTGCATTAGTTGTTCGATTAGAGCAGTTAGTATCGCTGATGGTGTTGTTGTTGTTCAAATTGATCCTTTTTTATCCAAGTTAGGAGAGGAGGTTATCTAGCGTTTTTTTTGCTGGATAGTTGCTTTAATCTCGAGGGAGTGGGCGTCGGGTGATGCCCTTTCAATATTGTCATTGGTGTTTCCCGTAGAAGAATTATTGTGCGTCAGAGTAGCATTTGCAGGTTCAACACTGATCTTTTGGTTTTGCATTATTGATTTCTGGGCGTTTTCACAAAGAATGCTGGATCTTATCTGAGCTGGTGAATCTCCGGCAATCAGTTTCATCTTCTCGAAGTCCACTTTCCGTGGCGGGAGTTGAGGTGCTGAGGTGTTCTGCATTTATAATATAAATTGCTAGAGTTTAGTTAAAACCCTTAAGTTTTTGTGTTTGGTTTATGGCGAAACCAAACACAAAGCACACGCGCACGTGGCGATTGTTAATATTTGACTAGATATGCGATATTAGTAATTGTTTGGTGTTCGCGCTCGCCTTTGGTGTTAAAAGATCGTGGTGTACACACGCGAACAATTTTGCGCCTTTTCCAGAAAGTTCTGGTGAAGACAGAATTTTACTTATTATATTTTTTTTTTTTTTTCACAATTACTGTTCATGAAATTTAAATTTACGAAAAAAAAAAAATAATAATAATCATAATGTAAGCCACCGTAAAACAAATTCTAGTTGACCTAACTGGGGATTGAGCCAGGGTCTTCGCTACCACAACGCAAGACTGTTTAAGCAAATCAACACACCACCAAACTCAATTTGGCGCATAGTCGTGAAACAGACGCCGTGGTGTAGTGGGTAGAGTCGATGGCATGCGAAGCGCGTGACCCAGGTTCGATTCCCATCGCTGCCGCGTGATATTATCATTTAATAAAATGTGTTTTTTTATTTTTTTTATAACTTCTATGTTTCTTAATGGATTTTGATAAAACTTTCTGCATAAATCCTTATATTTTATTAAAAATGTAAATGTGGCTTTATTTGCAACTGAACTTATATTAAATTGATTTTGTGAAATGTGGAGCAAGTATCAAAATTATATAAAAATAGTATTTTATGTTAAAAAAGCTATATGTAAAATTTTATGACTGTAGCTAAATTGATGTAAAAGACATGCTCACAAAAGGAATCTCAATAATCCCGCATTCAAACATACGGAAAGACGGACGGACGGTCTACATATTTATTGAGCCTACCCACCTTTAACAGGAACAGAGTCTGACGCAGTCGGTGGCGCCCGACTGCAGCGTTCTTACTTGCTTTCATCTATCTGTGTTAAATTTCCTGTATGCTTAAAAGGATTTGTAGATTTACATTTTACTAACGGTGACTGTCTGTACCTAGTATCTATTTCAAAATCTTTTCGATTTTCATTTAATTTTTCAATTTTATTTGTTTTATTTATTTGTGTATTATAAGCTGGGGTTCCAGCATAAATGAATATATCTGCTAGTGTTCTACCAGTTGTATTATGTTTTGTTTTGTTCGAACTTAGTTAATTTATTTTCAGTGTCTGTTTCACTATTGATAATTCTTAATTTTTCATTTATTGTTTTATGAAATCTTTCGATGTCGGAAACACCATTTTTACTTGTTGTAATGTTAATATTCACATTTTCGGATTTCAGCCAAAGTTGCAATGCGGAACACATAAAGGCTGAGTCTTTATCTGCTTTTAGTTCTATTGGTTTTCCCATGTAGTTAAATGGCTTCTAACCAATCTCTACCATTTACTTCAATTAAAGTTGCATATTTGGAATAGATGTCTATACAAGATAAAAATTGTTTATTATCGACCATGTAAAAATCAATTACATACTTTTCTCTTGGGTTATGAATATCTGGAGTTAATTCAAATGCTGTTTTGGTATCTCTATGCTCTGTTTTGGCAATATTACAAACTTCGCATTCGTTAATTATATTTTGAATAAGATTTTGATAATCCGGGTAGTAGTACTTTTCTTTAAATATTTGAGTTAATTTCTCTATACCTGGATGTAATAATTTTCTATGTGTTATAATAATATACTCTTTGAATTCTGCATATGATTGAAGATCTATCAGTTTTTTTAGTGGATCTCATTACTTTAGTAATGTTATTTGGATTAATTATTTCAACGAAAGCTTTTTGAAAAACAAGTAAGAAATCTCTAGTCGGGTCTGCCCGACTCCGAGATCCCCTGAATCAAGTCCGAGCTGATGTTTTAAACAACCTAGCTTACATCTTTTATCTATACATATTACACATGCACACTTACAAACAGGCACACATTTGTATACACATGCACTCATATACATGCCATGCACACAGAAGCACGCTCGCCGATTTCTGCGTAGTTGATTTGAACGTATGTGTGCACACGTACAGGCTGCTGCCGCGTGCTTTTACAATGTTTCCTTTAATAACTTCTGTATTACTTAACGGATTTGAATGCAATTTTCTGCATTGAATGCTATTAATTTATTGAAAATACGGGTTTCACTAAAAAATTTAAAAAAATAAAATTGTGACTTTGATAATTTTTTTTTAATAAATTTTTTTTGTAAAATGTGGAGCAGGTATCCAAAATAAATAAATAATTAAAAAAATAGAAAATGTATTTTATTTACAAAAAGCTAAAAATTTGGTAGCTGTAGCCTAAAATATGTAAAAGATATGGTCAAAAAACGGAATCTCGATAATATTTTGAACATTGAAACGGAAAAATTTATCGAATATCTAAAACAAACTCGATATTTTCGCTGTATACACAGACCATCGTGCAAAATTTGAAGTCTCTAACTCATATATGTTCTGAGATCGACGCGTTCATACATACGGACAGACGGACAGACGGACAGGGCCAAATCGACTCAGCTCGTCGCCCTGATCAAGAATATATATACTTTATGGGGTCTGCCACTCCTCCTTCTGCCTGTTACATACTTTTTGCAAAACCATTATACCCTGATTTCCCATTTTCAATGGGTTCAGGGTATAATAAGAAAGTTGGTTTCATTATTAAAATGAATAACGTTTTTCTTTGAACATAAATATTCTTTAATTATTTCTTTGGCATAGTCATTTGTCATTTCAATGTAATTTATTAATATTTGTGTTTTATGGAAATGATTTAATTTAACATCATTTGAAGTGCTTCTTTTAAATTCTATTTGTCGTTTATAGTAGTTTATGGGTCTTTCGGTAACCGAAATATAATTTTGGCTGTCTTCTTCAGCGCTGTGTACAGTTGCTGCTGTGGTATTATAAATTTCTCCTAACAAATTTTCTTCTACTTTAATTCTGGATAAAGCATCCGCAACATAATTTTCTTTGCCTGGTATATATTTAATTTTATAATCAAATTCGTTTAATTTTATCTTCCATCTTTGCAATTTCATGTTTGGTTCTTTTATATTATTAAGCCAAACAAGTGGTTTATGATCGCTGAGGATCTCGAATTTTCTACCAAATAGATAGAACCTGAAGTATTTAGTGGCCCAAACAATAGCTAAAAGTTCTTCTTCAATAACGGAATAATTTATTTCATACTCATTTAATGTTCTACTTGCATAACAAATTGGTTTTTGATTTTGTGACAGTACAGCTCCTATTGCTATATTACTGGCATCTGTTGTAAGTGAAAATGTTTTTTCAAAATTCGGATAAATTAATATTGGATCGGACGTAATTAATATTTTTAGTTTTTCAAATGCGGAAATATAATCGTTATCTTTAATATTAATTGTTGCTATCTTCTTTAACTTTAAAGTCATTGGTTTTACAATATGTGCAAATTTAGGAATAAACTTTCTGTAATATCCACAAAGTCCTAAAAATGATTTAATTTCTCTTGTTGTTTTTGGAATTGGAAAATTTAGTATAGCAGTGATTTTTGTTGGGTTTGGTTTGATTCCTTCTGTTGTTATAACGTGACCTGAGAATTCAGTTTCTTTTTTCATGAATTCACATTTGTCAAGTTGTAATTTTAAATTCGCTTCTCTGAGTTTACTGAATACTCTTTTTAATGATAATAAGTGTTCTTCCAATGAAGTGGAATATACAATTATATCATCCATGTATACTAAACAATCTTTGTAGATGAGATCTTCTAATAGATTGTTCATACAACGTTGAAATGTTGCTGGAGCATTTTTCAGACCAAAAGCCATTCGAGTATATTCGTAATGTCCGTTTTTAGTTGAAAACGCTGTTTTTGGAATGCTTTGCGAATCCATTTGAATCTGATGAAATCCTTTTGCTAAGTCAATGGTAGTGAAGTATTGACATTTTCCAAGTTTGTCTAATATTTCATATATGACTGGAATAAGATATATATCATCAATTGTAATTTCATTTAAGTTTCGATAGTCAATGACTATACGGAATTTTTGTTTACCTGATGCATCACTCTTTTTTGGCACAATCCAAATAGGTGAGCAATAAGGTGAATTTGATTTTCGGATTATTCCCTGTTCAATCATTTCTTTTATTTGTTTTTCGACTTCTTCGTCGTAAGCTTGAGTATATTTATAAGGACGCTTAAAAATTGGATCTTCGTGTTTCGTTTTAATGGCATGCTTAATTGTACTGGTGAAAGTCAAATTTTCACTTTCTTTGTACTGAATGTCATTAAACTCGAAAAGAATATTAGTAAGTTTAACTTTTTCTTCATCGTTCAGATGTTCTAATCTGAAATCATTTGTTTCTTTTAGCTCATTATTTATGGCAAAATTAAACGGTTTACCTTCAGTTAGAGGCGGATCAAGGCAATTTATTGCGGTCTTGTCCTCAACAGGCTCATCACGAATATATCTCATAAGAAACTGATAATCGCTTAAGATGACTGTTTTTTCTTTATAGTTAATTCTTGCTTCGCAAGATTCTAGATTCTTCAAGATTCTTCCTAATAAAATATCATAATTTTCGGAAAAATTGTGTAAATAGAATATTTGATTAGTCGGACAAAGTTTGCTTGGGGCTAAAGATATATTTTTCTTTAGTTGCACATCACCATTAATTGTTTGCACATTTAAATGGCAAGGTTTAATCGGAAAATTTAAAAAGTTTTCTTTTATAAAATTAATAGATGAACCTGTGTCTAGTACACAGTTGAAATTTTGTCCATTCATTGCGATTCAGATGAAGGGGTTTGATTTTCGGGTTCCGAGGCATCTTGATGAAAATTTTCAGAAGTATCCATCTTTGAATGACCACTCGTACTTTCCCGTTGTCTTTTAAAAGTTTTATTTTGTTCTTGTGGAACTTGAGTTTGACTTGGGTAATTCATAGGGTTTTGTGTTCTTGCTTGATCTAAATTTTGTTTAAATTGTTTTTGTAATAATTGATTATTATCATTGTTATTACTTGGTTTGATATTTGGATTTGTTATATTTGAAAGATTTGTGGTTGGGTAATAATTTTGATTATTTCCCTTATTTGAATTGTTATGAGGCTTTGGACTGTCTGGTTTATTATTTTCATATAGTCCCTCACGCTGTGCTACTTGTTTCAGTTTCGTTGCCGTAGTTATATCGTATCTAGCTAATGTCATGAAAATTCTGTCTGGTAATTTTTTCGTAATAACATCTTTCACTGTATTGTTCATTGCATTTGTGTACAACAAAGTATTTTGACTATTATTTTCTAACATTAATTTGTTAGATATTATAAACGACTTATATTCTAATTCTTCTACAAACTTACGAATACTGCCATTGTAATGGGTATTGTAGAGTCTTCTTAGGAGTTCTTCAAAGGGTGTTTGCGTTTTAAATTCCTCGATGAGTGCTTGTTTTAGCACCATCCATGTGTTCGCTGCTGTTAATTGCGAAACTCTCTGAGCTGCTCCAGATAGTTGCATCTCAATCGCTCCAAATAACACGCTGTGCTGTCTAATGTCCTGAGTTGGGTAAAGCTGCATGATGAAGTCCACTCTCCTGATGAAGGCAGTGAGTTCTTCCGTCTTTCCATCGAATACTGGCAGGTGTCGGAGTTGTCCAAGAGCCTGCTTTAGGTGAGACTCTGAAAGCTTCATGCTTGCTGTTGTTGTCATGATGTTTTTCTTTAGTGGTTGGTTGGTGTGGGTAACACTATGTATATTTCTATACTGATTTATTGTAAATGTTCACAGACTGCTTGTATAAGGCTTATGTCCTAAGTGAACTAGTGCACTAGTGTCAATTTAATTTTAAATTTCACTTTAGTGGCGGTCGCACTTTAACTAGTGGGCCACAATTGTAAATTGTTGAATTAAGCTTGCACTAACACAAACGGGTTCTTTGGCGGATATCAATTTTTTTCAAAATTGTAAATTTGGAAATCAGGATGCTTCTGCGGCAAATTCGCGTGCTCAATCCCAAAGAATCTGTTGGTCGTTTAAGGATCTTTGTTTAGCTGATCGAAAAGGATCGGATTCACTTTTACGAGGATTTATTATGATATCCTACCGGCTGCGCCAATAACGTAGTTCGAGAATCGGTTTATTAAAAAAATATAACTTTATTTCAACTTATCCGACACTACGGAGTAGAGACAAAAATCTAGACTAATTATGCTAAGTACTGAAGACGTTTAGCAAACCTCGGCTTTGAGCTTTTATTAATTGGACTTTAAACCTTGGAGCTTTTGGCTCTTAAGATGATCACTCTTTGGGAGAGGCGAATATTGAGAGAGCCGTGATTTGTGCCACGTCGGCAGTTTCAACCCCTGTCGTGGGAATAGCGATTCTGGCAGTTGTTTATAATAATTGATAAGTTCGTGGGAAGCCAGAATTGTTATTGTCACTATTTGATTATTGAATTATGTTTATGTTACTACTGTGGGAAAGGAATGTGTATCTTATGTGATATACAATTGTCAAGTGCATGTTATAAGTAGAGTGTGTGAATACATATGTCACTATATAGTTCATGTGTACAATGTAGTACAATGTACTCTGAACTTAAGTGGATCTATGTGTTGTTGATCTGTACATATGTCTGTATATGTTTGTATTCATATACTCATGTACAGAGTTGCTATATATGCACGTATGTGCATATATGTTTTATATATTGGATCTTGGTGGTTTGGCTGGTGGCGTGACTGATAAGGTAACTCCTCCCTCCTAGATTGAAGTGAGCCAAAAAGGTATGGTCTGAACGAAATTGTTTTGTAGTGGTTCTTGGTTGACGATGGTTATGGTTCTTTTCATATATAGTATAAGTAGAATTATACAGGTCGATATTCCGATGCATGTGTAAATTGTTATGAAGTGGTTTGCTGTTATCCTTTTAATCTTGAAAATCCGGTTCTGGCTCTTAATGTTGTCCAGGTGTAATCTTTGAAGATTTAGTTCTTCGATCGTATTGTTTATTTTTATCTCTTTAAACCATGGTATTCTAGTCCTAATAGTGTCATCTTATTTAAGTTCCACGTCATCATAATTTAGTCCATTAATTGTTATTGAGCAATCCTTGTAGGTTAACAAAGCAGATCCATTAATGTCAAACGATTTGGCACAATTTGGTGTTACCTTTGTGTTTATTCCATTTAACACAAAGATAAATCCCTTTTCAGGCTCTGATACTTGTTCTCGATCTCCAGATTTTAATACGTCGCACGTTGCTGTTTCTAGATCCAGTATTCCATCTAAGCATCTTATGTCCCACGATGGGGCCTTGACAACTCGACTTTTACAAAAGTATTGATTATGAATTTTGTTACATTTTTCTTTAAATGGCTTAATATTATTCTTATTATAAGCAATATATTCTGGTACTCTTAAGTATTTTGTATAATTTAATGGTAATGGAATAATGTGTGCAAATTTGTATTCTTCAATTTCAAAGATTGGAATTTTAATATAGCAAATTACATACAGTTTTGTTTACAAATGTGTTCATTTCCAATAATCTATATAAATGTTCATTACATAATATTGTTATATTCTGTTCAGAGAATATTTCTGTTATTTTTTCCATTTCTTCAATTGATAAAATTAGCTTAGGGATTATATTTAATTTTGTTAATAGGATACTTTCTAGTATGTTGCTTAAATGATTATACAAAACATCTAGTTATATCCTATTCTATTTATGTATTGTAGAACACGAATTTCATTGTGTTCATCATTGAGTTCTTTATAGATCTCATTTTTATAATTCTTAATGAAATTGTTAATTATGTTTGTTCTTTGTTAATATGTTCGGTAATATTGCCGAACCTTATAATTATTTCATTGTTAACATTTGTTTGGTCATTTAAGTTTTTTGTTAGATCAATCATGTTTTCTTGTATAAGCTTAAATTCCTTATCAATCTTGTTTGAATCTTCTATATCCATATTTCCCGTAATCGCTTTTATGATGCTTCCTAAACCATTTACAGCTCCCCTTCTGCCTTTGTTTAGGTACTAGTATATTTATTTTTT
>JAWNOY010000379.1:0-49123 GCA_035045545.1 Drosophila gaucha
AAAGGCTGCTGATGATGTGGGCAAGCTTTAGGTCCAGCATTAAGACCCACAACTTTCTTTCTAAAAATTTAATCCACGAAAATCAGAGGGTGTGGCCGAACTGCAACCACGTCTCCATTAAAATTCCCTCTTGCTCGTTTAACAAGCCCATCAGCAGTGTCAATATTGACTAACCCTTGTGTTTGTGCAGTTTTGAAACTCTTGACGGACTCCAGAATCCTATTGCTCTTTATGAAAGATGTTGCTCGCTTGAAATTGAGTTAAGCTTCATTGAATTAAACCTATCAACATCGGCATTGGTTTCAAAGAGATGAATGACGTCATCTGGAACTTGGCCACTACTACATGTTGTTGTTTGAAATAAAGCTATGTCGTCGGCTGACATTTGACCAGATGCCATATTATTCAAAGCTATGGCAAACGGTTGATCATTTCTCTGACGCATTATTTCTGTAAGTTCAAAGAGCTTGAAGCATCCCCACAGAGAAGACCCAAATAGACATATTAGAACTATAAGGGTTGTGAGTGTCAGAAGTGGATTGAAATAACCATCTATCACCTATGGGACGTAGTTGCCTAAGATCACCAAAAACTATTACAGATATAGCTCCAAAAGCAGCTTCTCTGTTATTAAAGATTTGCTTTAGGCGGGAGTCTAGACATTTTAGATCCTACCATTGATATCTCATCAATTATTAAAACTTTCAGGTCAATTAAATTTGATCTTATTATGTTAAGCAAATCTGCAACCAATTCTTTAAATGAACAAGTAAGAACGTTGCAGTCGGGCGCCACCGACTGCGTGAGACTCTGTTCCTGTTAAAGGTGTGTAGGCTCAATAAATATGTTGACCGTCCGTCCGTTTTTCCGTATGTTTGATCGCGAGATTATCGAGATTCCTTTTGAGCATGTCTTTTACATCAATTCAGCTACAGTCATCAAATTTTACACATAGCTATTTTAAATAATATACTATTTTGGCTTCTTATATATTTTAGATACCGGCTCCACATTTCACAAAATCAATTTAATATAAGTTCAGTTTCAAAAAAAGCCACATTTAAATTTTTTTTTAACTTTTTAGCCGTAAAAATTTTTATCAAAACCCATTAAGTAACAGAAGTTATAAACAAAATAAAAAAAAAAAACATTTTAATTAATAATAATATCACGCTGCAGCGATCTGAATCGAACCTGGATCACACGCTTCGCATGCCACCGACTCTACCACCACCACGGCGTCTCTTTCACGACGATACGCGAAATTGAAAGTGGTGGTGTGTTGATTTGGTTAAACAGACTTGCGTTGTGGTAGCGAAGAATCAAGGTTCAATCCCCAGTTAGGTGAACTAGAATTTATTTTACGGTGGCTTACATTATGATTATTATTATTTTTTTTTTTCGTAACTTTAAATTTCATGAACAGTAACCCACAAGTCAAATTTGGATGCTCTACGTCTAAGACTGTAGGAGTTACAGTTTTACCCCATTTGCCACGCATGAATTTAACTTGTATGTATATCTATATGTATATGTAGGCATTGCCGCGCAAACCAAAGAAAAAATTTAAGGTGCTCTGAAAATTGCACGGGTTTGGGCAGTTAGACCACGGAATTTACATATAGAGACACACATATACACATTCAGATTAGCATTTACTTATCTGGAATTGGATGAGGCTATGTCCGACGATGACGATGCAGTTGAAAAGATCCGGCTCGAAGGACCAACTGTTTGTGGCGGGGTGGCACAGCTCTCATAAAGAAGTTATGATGCGCAGAGTTGCGTTGACTAAGGTAAAGCCTTTCTCAGCTACCGGAGCCGAGCGCAAGCTTGCGTTAGAACGGAAAGCTTGCTTTAAGCGTCAGGTCAGATCAGCTGATCTGGGTGATCAGCTGGGCGTCGCTGACGCGAACATAATGTTTGGCTCTACATATTTTAAAATGTAACTTTTACATTCTGTTTTTTCTTGATTTAAAATACTTGTTATACATTGATTCATTACTAGATTTTTAGATTTTTCAGTAAATGATTTATTATTTTGAACAAAGTCATGAATCGTTTCTGTCAAAATATTTTTGTTTTCGTCAGGGTAAGGAATTATTTCGAAAAGTGGTGTATTAATGATTTCGCGTGGAATATGGAAAATGATCAAAATTTCGTTTGTGGTGGTTTTTAACCAACTTGATGTTTTTATATTTATTATTTTTTCAGCGTTTATATGTGATCATGTTTTATTAATTTAGGATTGAATATACCCAGTCTTGTTAATTGCATTAATAGTTCATAATGTATCATTTAATTTTTCAATTTGATTTGTTTAATTTATTTGTGTATTATAATCTGGGGTTCCAGCATAAATAAATATATCTGCTGGTGTTCTAACAGTTGTATTATGTTTTGTTTTGTGATTATATTTGTAGAGTATAATTTCGAACTTAGTTAATTTATTTTCAGTGTCTGTTTCACTATTGATAATTCTTAGTTTTTCATTTATTGTTTTATGAAATCTTTCGATGTCGGAAACACCATTTTTACTTGTTGTAATGTTAATATTTACATTTTCGGATTTCGGCCAAATTTGCAATGCGGAACACATAAAGGCTGAGTCTTTATCTGCTTTTAGTTCTATTGGTTTTCCCATGTCGTTAAATATTTTTAAAAGAGCTCTTTTGGCTTCTAACCAATCTCTACCATTTACTTCAATTAAAGTTGCATATTTGGAATAGATGTCTATAAAAGATAGAAATTGTTTATTATTTATAAAAATCAATTACATACTTTTCTCTTGGGCTCTGAAATTCTGGAGTTAATTCAAATGCTAATTTGGTATCTCTATGCTCTGTTTTGGCTATATTACAAACTTCGCATTCGTTAATTATATTTTGAATACGATTTTGATAATCCGGGTAGTAGTACTTTTCTTTAAATAATTGAGTTAATTTCTCTATACCTGGATGTAATAATTTTCTGTGTTTCAATAATATACTCTTTGAATTCTGCATATGATTGATGATCTATCAGTTTTTTAGTAAATCTCATTACTTTGGTAATGTTATTGGGATTAATTATTTCAACGAAAGCTTTTTGAAAAATAAGAAAATCAGTTTCATTATTAAAATGAATAACGCTTTTCTTTGAACATAAATATTCTTTAATTATTTCTTTAGCATAGTCATTTGTCATTTCAATGTAATTTATTAATATTTGTGTTTTATGGAAATAGTGATTTAATTTAACATCATTTAAAGTTCTTCCTTTAAATTCTATTCGTCGTTTATAGTAGCTTATGGGTCTTTCGGTAACCGAAATATAATTTTGGTTGTCTTCTTCAGCGCTGTGTACAGTTGCTGCTGTGGTATTATAAAATTCTCCTAACAAATTTTCTTCTGCTTTAATTCTGGATAAAGCATCTGCAATATAATTTTCTTCGCCTGGTACATATTTTATGTTATAATCAAATTCGTTTAATTTTATCTTCCATCTTTGCAATTTCACGTTTGGTTCTTTTTTTAGTTTTTCAAAAGCGGAAATATAATCGCTATCATTAATATTAATTGTTGCTCCCTTCTTTTACTTTAAAGTCATTGGTTTTACAATATGTGCAAATTTAGGAATAAACTTTCTGTAACATCCACAAAGTCCTAAAAATTATTTAATTTCTCTTGTTTTTTGGGATTGGAAAATTTTGTATAGCAGTGAGTTTTGTTGGGTTTGGTTTGATTCCTTCTGTTGTTATAACGTGACCTAAGAATTCAGTTTCTTTTTTCATGAATTCACATTTGTCAAGTTGTAATTTTAAATTCGCTTCTCTGAGTTTACTGAATACTCTTTTTAATGATAATAAGTGTTCTTCCAATGAAGTGGAATATACAATTATATCATCCATGTATACTAAACAATCTTTATAGATGAGATCTTCTAATAGATTGTTCATACAACGTTGAAATGTTGCTGGAGCATTTTTCAGACCAAAGACATTCGAGTATGTTCGTAATGTCCGTTTTTAGTTGAAAACGCTGTCTAATATTTCATCCATGACTGGAATAGGATATTTATCATCAATTGTAATTTCATTTAAGTTTCGATAGTCAATGACTATACGGAATTTTTGTTTACCTGATGCATCACTCTTCTTTGGCACAATCCAAATAGGTGAGCAAGAAGATGAATTTGATTTTCGGATTATTCCTTGATCAATCAATTCTTTAATTTGTTTTTCGAATTCTTCATCGTAAGCTTGAGGGTATTTATAAGGACGCTTAAAAATTGGATCTTCGTGTTTCGTTTTAATGGCATGTTTAATTGTACTGGTAAAAGTCAAATTTTCACTTTCTTTGTATTGAATGTCATTAAACTCGAAAATAATATTAGTAAGTTTAACTTTTTCTTCATCGTTCAGATGTTCTAATCTGAAATCATTTGTTTCTTTTAGCTCATTATTTATGGCAAAATTAAACATTTTATCTTCCGTTAGAGAAGCCAACAGGCTCATCACGATTATATCTCATAAGAAACTGATAATCGCTTAAGATGACTGTTTTTTCTTTATAGTTAATTCTTGCTTCGCAAGATTCTAGATATTCTCTTCCTAATAAAATATCATAATTTTCGGTAAAATTGTGTAAATAGAATATTTGATTAGTCGGACAAAGTTTGTTTGGGGCTAAAGATATAGATTTCTTTAGTTGCACATCACCATTAATTGTTTGCACATTTAAATGGCTAGGTTTAATCGGAAAATTTATAAAGTTTTCTTTCATCAAATTAATAGATCAACCTGTGTCTATTACACAGTTGAAATTTTGCCCATTCATTGTGAGCTGGTCCAGATAGTTGCATCTCTATCGCACCAAATAACACGCTGAGCTGTCTAATGTCCTGAGTTCGGTAAAGCTGCATGATGAAGTCCCCTCTCCTGATGAAGGCAGTGAGTTCTTCCGTTATTCCATCGATGACTGGCAGCTGTCGGAGTTGTCCAAGAGCCTGCTTTAGGTGAGACTCTGATTGGTTGGTGTGGGTAACACTATGTATATTTCTATACTGATTTATTGTAAATGTTCACTGTATTATTGTTCACAGACTGCTTGTATAAGTCTTATGTCCTAAGTGAACTAGTGCACTAGTGTCAATTTAATCTTAAATTTCACTTTAGTGGCGGTCGCACTTTAACTAGTGGACCACAATTGTTAATTGTTGAATTAAGATTGCACTACCACACGCGGGTTCTTTGGCGGATATCAATTTTTTTCCAAAATTGTAAATTTGGAAATCAGGATGCTTCTGCGACAAATTCGCGTGCTCAATCCCAAAGAATCTGTTGGTCGTTTAAGGATCTTTGTTTAGCTGATCAAAAAGGATCGGATTCACTTTTACGAGGATTTATTATGATATCCTACCGGCTGCGCCAATAACGTAGTTCGAGAATCGGTTTATTAAAAAACAAGTAAGAACGTTGCAGTCGGGCGCCACCGACTGCGTCAGACTCTGTTCCTGTTAAAGGTGTGTAGGCTCAATTAATATGTAGACCGTACGTCCGTCTTTCCGTATGTTTGAATGCGAGATTATTGAGATTCCTTTTTTGAGCATGTCTTTTACATCAATTTAGCTACAGTTATAAAATTTTACATATAGCTTTTTTAAAATAAAATACTATTTTGGTTTTTATATATTTTGGATACTGGCTCCACATTTCACAAAATCAATGTAATATAAGTTCAGTTGCAAATAAAGCCTCATTTACATTTTTTTTTAAATTTTTTAGGTGAAACCGTATTTTTAATAAAATATAAGGATTTATACAGAAAGTTTTATCAAAATCCATTAAGTAACATAGAAGTTATAAAAAAATAAAAAAAAAAAACAATTTTAATTAATGATAATATCACGCGGCAGCGATGGGAATCGAACTTGGGTCACGCGCTTCGCATGCCACCGACCCACAACACCACGGCGTCTCTTGCGCGACTATGCGCCAAACTGAGTTTGGAAGTGTTTTGATTTGGTTAAACAGACTTGCGTTGTGGTAGCGAAGACCCTGCTTCAATCCCCAGTTAGGTCAACTAGAATTTGTTTTACGGAGGCTTACATTATGATTATTATTATTTTTTTTTTTTCCTAAATTTAAATTTCATGAACAGTAACCCACATGTGAAATTTGGATGCTCTACGTCTAAGACTGTAGGAGATACAGTTTTACCCTATTTGCCACGCCCCAAATGGGCGTAGCTATATATAACATATATTTTTGGGTAGAGGTAGGATACTAGTATATATATTCCAAGTCCCAACTCTTTGACGGAAATATTGCCGAAATTATCTCGGTTTTAGTAAAAGATATAGTAATTCCCGATTTGCCACGCCCCCAGAAAACGTGATACATAACTTTTGACTTATCTTAAGAGGAGGTCAACAGTATCCCACATTCAAAATTTGGACGCTCTAGCTCCAAAACTGTAGGAGATACAGTTTTATCCGATTTGCCACGCCCTTAATGGGCGTAAATATCTATAATATATATTTTTGATTCCGAGTGATCTACTTGCACATGTATTCCAAATTTCAAGTCTCTAGCTCTTAATACGCTCAAAATATTATAAGATTTATACAAATCGCTATATATATATTCTATATATAAATTTGGATGCTCTAGCTTCAAAACTGTAGAAGATATAGTTTTATCCGATTTTCACAATGGGCGTAGATATATAATCTATATCTTAAAACGTCCGCGTGGTGTACACGAATATATATTCTAAATCCCATTTCTTAGACTGCAATATTGACTAAAATAACAGCGTTTTAGTCTTAATAGATATAGGATTTCCCGATTTGCGACGCCCCCTGTGGGCGTATCGGCAAAATACTCAAACCTGATTCCGACCATATTGTGAAAATGTGGCTTGCCTATAATGCCGCCCATGTGCTGCCCCACCCACCACAGTCTCCAAACCTCAATCCCATTGAGCATTTGTGGGAAGAATTGGATAGGAGTGTAAGAAAGAGGGCTATATCAACAAAAGCCCTTGTTGAAGAATGGCAGAATATTGGGGAGCAAACAACAAAAAAATTAGTAGACTCAATGCCAGCTTGCTTATCAGCCGTCATTAAGGCTAAAGGCTTGAGCACAAATATTAACAATTTTTTTTGTATTGTATTTTTAAGTTTTTCTTTAGGTGTGCCAATAATTTTGTTAAGCGAAATACACCATTTTTTTTAATTTAATTTAAAATTAATACTAGTTGTTACTTTTAAAATAAAAAAATTCTGTTTATTTATAATAAATACTTCAATCTAATTGGTAAATTTTTTTTTAGCATTTATCTTTATTTAAAGGGTCAGAAGTTGGCCAGAAAGTTAAAAATGCTTGCTGTGCCAATAATTTTGTTCGTCACTGTATATATGTATGGAGTGAAATGTAAAAACATATGAAAAAAGTGCAATTGCCCAAAAACTCAAGAGAGATGAGAATCTAATGGCTGAATTATTGCACTTATTTACAAATGTACATATGGATACATATGTATATGTATATTCGATGGATGGACTTCTGATTTGTATATATGTATGTATATCTATATGTATATGTAGGCATTGCCGCGCAAACCAAAGAAAAAATTTAAGGTGCTCTGAAAATTGCACGGGTTTGGGCAGTTAGACCACGGAATTTACATATAGAGACACACATATACACATTCAGATTAGCATTTACTTATCTGGAATTGGATGAGGCTATGTCCGACGTTGCGTAGCTGGGGCGAGCAGATCGGGGCTTATGACGATGCAGTTGAAAAGATCCGGCTCGAAGGACCAACTGTTTGTGGCGGGGTGGCACAGCTCTCATAAAGAAGTTGTGATGCGCAGAGTTGCGTTGACTAAGGTAAAGCCTTTCTCAGCTACCGGAGCCGAGCGCAAGCTTGCGTTAGAACGCAAAGCTTGCTCTCAGATGGAGAAGGAAAGCTCGCTTTAAGCGTCAGGTCAGATCAGCTGATCTGGGTGATCAGCTGGGCGTCGCTGACGCGAACATAATGTTTGGCTCTACATATTTTAAAATGTAACTTTTACATTCTGTTTTTTCTTGATTTAAAATACTTGTTATACATTGATTCATTACTAGATTTTTAGATTTTTCAGTAAATGATTTATTATTTTGAACAAAGTCATGAATCGTTTCTGTCAAAATATTTTTGTTTTCGTCAGGGTAAGGAATTATTTCGAAAAGTGGTGTATTAATGATTTCGCGTGGAATATGGAAAATGATCAAAATTTCGTTTGTGGTGGTTTTAAACCAACTTGATGTTTTTATATTTATTATTTTTTCACGTTTATATGTGATCATGTTTTACTAATTTAGGATTGAATATACCCAGTCTTGTTAATTGCATTAATAGTTCATAATGTATCATTTAATTGTGTATTATAATCTGGGGTTCCAGCATAAATAAATATATCTGCTGGTGTTCTAACAGTTGTATTATGTTTTGTTTTGTGATTATATTTGTAGAGTATAATTTCGAACTTAGTTAATTTATTTTCAGTGTCTGTTTCACTATTGATAATTCTTAGTTTTTCATTTATTGTTTTATGAAATCTTTCGATGTCGGAAACACCATTTTTACTTGTTGTAATGTTAATATTTACATTTTCGGATTTCGGCCAAATTTGCAATGCGGAACACATAAAGGCTGAGTCTTTATCTGCTTTTAGTTCTATTGGTTTTCCCATGTCGTTTTAATATTTTTAAAAGAGCTCTTTTGGCTTCTAACCAATCTCTACCATTTACTTCAATTAAAGTTGGATATTTGGAATAGATGTCTATAAAAGATAGAAATTGTTTATTATTTATAAAAATCAATTACAATTTTCTCTTGGGCTCTGAATTTCTGAGTTAATTCAAATGCTAATTTGGTATCTCTATGCTCTGATTTGGCTATATTACAAACTTCGCATTCGTTAATTATATTTTGAATAAGATTTTGATAATCCGGGTAGTAGTACTTTTCTTTAAATAATTGAGTTAATTTCTCTATACCTGGATGTAATAATTTTCTGTGTTTCAATAATATACTCTTTGAATTCTGCATATGATTGATGATCTATCAGTTTTTTAGTAAATCTCATTACTTTGGTAATGTTATTGGGATTAATTATTTCAACGAAAGCTTTTTGAAAAATAAGAAAATCAGTTTCATTATTAAAATGAATAACGCTTTTCTTTGAACATAAATATTCTTTAATTATTTCTTTAACATAGTCATTTGTCATTTCAATGTAATTTATTAATATTTGTGTTTTATGGAAATAGTGATTTAATTTAACATCATTTAAAGTTCTTCTTTTAAATTCTATTCGTCGTTTATAGTAGCTTATGGGTCTTTCGGTAACCGAAATATAATTTTGGTTGTCTTCTTCAGCGCTGTGTACAATTGCTGCTGTGGTATTATAAAATTCTCCTAACAAATTTTCTTCTACTTTAATTCTGGATAAAGCATCTGCAATATAATTTTCTTCGCCTGGTACATATTTTATGTTATAATCAAATTCGTTTAATTTTATCTTCCATCTTTGCAATTTCACGTTTGGTTCTTTTTTTAGTTTTTCAAAAGCGGAAATATAATCGCTATCATTAATATTAATTGTTGCTCCCTTCTTTTACTTAGTGAAGTAAAGTCATTGGTTTTACAATATGTGCAAATTTAGGAATAAACTTTCTGTAACATCCACAAAGTCCTAAAAATGCTATTTAATTTCTCTTGTTTTTTGGGATACCCTTGGAAAATTTTGTATAGCAGTGAGTTTTGTTGGGTTTGGTTTGATTCCTTCTGTTGTTATAACGTGACCTCCGAAGAATTCAGTTTCTTTTTTCATGAATTCACATTTGTCAGAGTTGTCATTCTTACCCCAATTCGCTTCTCCGCGTTTACTCCACATATACATCACACCCCTCACCAAGTCGGGGCCCCCTCACCCAAAGCAAGAATACAAATTCTTTTTGGAAGGCCCTGGCCGCGACTGATAACTGTTCTCCGTCCAGCGAACTGCCTTATACAATTATATCATCCATGTATACTAAACAATCTTTATAGATGAGATCTTCTAATAGATTGTTCATACAACGTTGAAATGTTGCTGGAGCATTTTTCAGACCAAAGGCATTCGAGTATGTTCGTAATGTCCGTTTTTAGTTGAAAACGCTGTCTAATATTTCATCCATGACTGGAATAGGATATATATCATCAATTGTAATTTCATTTAAGTTGTCAATGACTATACGGAATTTTTGTTTACCTGATGCATCACTCTTCTTTGTCACAATCCAAATAGGTGAGCAAGAAGATGAATTTGATTTTCGGATTATTCCTTGATCAATCAATTCTTTAATTTGTTTTTCGAATTCTTCATCGTAAGCTTGAGGGTATTTATAAGGACGCTTAAAAATTGGATCTTCGTGTTTCGTTTTAATGGCATGTTTAATTGTACTGGTAAAAGTCAAATTTTCACTTTCTTTGTATTGAATGTCATTAAACTCGAAAATAATATTAGTAAGTTTAACTTTTTCTTCATTGTTCAGATGTTCTAATCTGAAATCATTTGTTTCTTTTAGCTCATTATTTATGGCAAAATTAAACATTTTATCTTCCGTTAGAGAAGCCAACAGGCTCATCACGATTATATCTCATTAGAAACTGATAATCGCTTAAGATGACTGTTTTTTCTTTATAGTTAATTCTTGCTTCGCAAGATTCTAGATATTCTCTTCCTAATAAAATATCATAATTTTCGGAAAAATTGTGTAAATAGAATATTTGATTAGTCGGACAAAGTTTGTTTGGGGCTAAAGATATAGATTTCTTTAGTTGCACATCACCATTAATTGTTTGCACATTTAAATGAAAAGGTTTAATCGGAAAATTTATAAAGTTTTCTTTCATCAAATTAATAGATCAACCTGTGTCTATTACACAGTTGAAATTTTGCCCATTCATTGTGATTCGGATGAAGGGGTTTGATTTTCGTGTTCCGAGGCATGTTGATGAAAATTTTCAGAAGTATCCATCTTTGAATGACCACTCGTACTTTCGCGTTGTCTTTTAAAAGTTTTATTTTGTTCTTGTGGAACTTGAGTTTGACTTGGGTAATTCATAGGGTTTTGTGTTCTTGCTTGATCTAAATTTTGTTTAAATTGTTTTTGTAATAATTGGTTGTTATCATTGTTATTACTTGGTTTGATATTTGGATTTGCTATATTTGAAAAATTTGTGGTTGGGTAATAATTTTGATTATTTCCCTTATTTGAATTGTTATGAGGCTTTGGACTGTCTGGTTTACTATTTTTATATAGTCCATCACGCTGTGCTACTTGTTTCAGTTTCGTTGCCGTAGTTATATCGTATCTAGCTAATGTCATGAAAATTCTGTCTGGTAATATTTTCGTAATAACATCTTTCACTGCATTGTTCATTGCATTTGTGTACAACAAAGTATTTTGACTATTATTTTCTAACATTAATTTGTTAGATATTACAAACGACTTATATTCTAGTTCTTCTACAAACTTACGAATACTTCCATTGTAATGGGTATTGTAGAGTCTTCTTAGGAGTTCTTCTAAGGGTGTTCGCGTTTTAAATTCCTCGATTAGTGCTTCTTTTGGCACCATCCATGTGTTCGCAGCTGTCAATTGGGAAACTCTCTGAGCTGGTCCAGATAGTTGCATCTCTATCGCACCAAATAACACGCTGAGCTGTCTAATGTCCTGAGTTCGGTAAAGCTGCATGATGAAGTCCCCTCTCCTGATGAAGGCAGTGAATTCTTCCGTTATTCCATCGATGACTGGCAGCTGTCGGAGTTGTCCAAGAGCCTGCTTTAGGTGAGACTCTGATTGGTTGGTGTGGGTAACACTATGTATATTTCTATACTGATTTATTGTAAATGTTCACTGTATTATTGTTCACAGACTGCTTGTATAAGGCTTATGTCCTAAGTGAACTAGTGCACTAACGTCAATTTAATTTTCAATTTCACTTTAGTGGCGGTCGCACTTTAACTAGTGGGCCACAATTGTTAATTGTTGAATTAAGATTGCACTACCACACGCGGGTTCTTTGGCGGATATCAATTTTTTTCCAAAATTGTAAATTTGGAAATCAGGATGCTTCTGCGACAAATTCGCGTACTCAATCCCAAAGAATCTGTTGGTCGTTTAAGGATCTTTGTTTAGCTGATCAAAAAGGATCGGATTCACTTTTACGAGGATTTATTATGATATCCTACCGGCTGCGCCAATAACGTAGTTCGAGAATCGGTTTATTAAAAAACAAGTAAGAACGTTGCAGTCGGGCGCCACCGACTGCGTCAGACTCTGTTCCTGTTCAAGGTGTGTAGGCTCAATAAATATGTAGACCGTACGTCCGTCTTTCCGTATGTTTGAATGCGAGATTATTGAGATTCCTTTTTTGAGCATGTCTTTTACATCAATTTAGCTACAGTTATAAAATTTTACATATAGCTTTTTTAAAATAAAATACTATTTTGGTTTTTATATATTTTGGATACTGGCTCCACATTTCACAAAATCAATTTAATATAAGTTCAGTTGCAAATAAAGCCTCATTTACATTTTTTTTTTAAATTTTTTAGGTAAAACCGTATTTTTAATAAAATATAAGGATTTATACAGAAAGTTTTATCAAAATCCATTAAGTAACATAGAAGTTATAAAAAAAAAAAAAAAAAAAACAATTTTATTTAATGATAATATCACGCGGCAGCGATGGGAATCGAACTTGGGTCACGCGCTTCGCATGCCACCGACCCACAACACCACGGCGTCTCTATGCGCCAAACTGAGTTTGGAAGTGTTTTGATTTGGTTAAACAGACTTGCGTTGTGGTAGCGAAGACCCTGCTTCAATCCCCAGTTAGGTCAACTAGAATTTGTTTTACGTAGGCTTACATTATGATTATTATAATTTTTTTTTTTTCTTAAATTTAAATTTCATGAACAGTAACCCACATGTGAAATTTGGATGCTCTACGTCTAAGACTGTAGGAGATACAGTTTTACCCTATTTGCCACGCCCCAAATGGGCGTAGCTATATATAACATATATTTTTGGGTAGAGGTAGGATACTAGTATATATATTCCAAGTCCCAACTCTTTGACGGAAATATTGCCGAAATTATCTCGGTTTTAGTAAAAGATATAGTAATTCCCGATTTGCCACGCCCCCAGAAAACGTGATACATAACTTTTGACTTATCTTAAGAGGAGGTCAACAGTATCCCACATTCAAAATTTGGACGCTCTAGCTCCAAAACTGTAGGAGATACAGTTTTATCCGATTTGCCCCGCCCTTAATGGGCGTAAATATCTATAATATATATTTTTGATTCCGAGTGATCTACTTGCACATGTATTCCAAATTTCAAGTCTCTAGCTCTTAATACGCTCAAAATATTATAAGATTTATACAAATCGCTATATATATATTCTATATATAAATTTGGATGCTCTAGCTTCAAAACTGTAGAAGATATAGTTTTATCCGATTTTCACAATGGGCGTAGATATATAATCTATATCTTAAAACGTCCGCGTGGTGTACACGAATATATATTCTAAATCCCATTTCTTAGACTGCAATATTGACTAAAATAACAGCGTTTTAGTCTTAATAGATATAGCATTTCCCGATTTGCGACGCCCCCTGTGGGCGTATCGGAGAAATACTCAAACCTGATTCCGACCATATTGTGAAAATGTGGCTTGCCTATAATGCCGCCCATGTGCTGCCCCACCCACCACAGTCTCCAGACCTCAATCCCATTGAGCATTTGTGGGAAGAATTGGATAGGAGTATAAGAAAGAGGGCTATATCAACAAAAGCCGACTTAAAGCAAGCCCTTGTTGGAGAATGGCAGAATATTGGGGAGCAAACAACAAAAAAATGAGTAGACACAATGCCAGCTTGCTTATCAGCCGTCATTAAGGCTAAAGGCTTGAGCACAAAATATTAACAATTTTTTTTTGTTTTTTATTTTTAAGTTTTTTTTTGGGTGTGCCAATAATTTTGTTAAGCGAAATACACCATTTTTTTTAATTTAATTTAAAATTAATACTAGTTGTTACTTTTAAAATAAAAAAATTCTGTTTATTTATAATAAATACTTCAATCTAATTGGTAAATTTTTTTTTAGCATTTATCTTTATTTAAAGGGTCAGAAGTTGGCCAGAAAGTTAAAAATGCTTGCTGTGCCAATAATTTTGTTCGTCACTGTATATATGTATGGAGTGAAATGTAAAAACATATGAAAAAAGTGCATCAAGAGAGATGAGAATCTAATGGCTGAATTATTGCACTTATTTACAAATGTACATATGGATACATATGTATATGTATATTCGATGGATGGACTTCTGATTTGCATATATGTAAGTTAATACCCCTCAATGTTCAGCATTGGTGCTGCGCTTATTCGGCGCAACTCCCACAGCGCGGAAGTTCGAATTGGGATGCCTGCAATTCTGACGCTAACTAGTCGACAACCCGAGCAGGCGTTGGAAGAGAACTCAAGCTTCAATATGGGAGAAACGATTGAATCTATGTTCAGTTCCAGGAGCTGGGGGACGGGGTCCACATGCTACAGATTATCACGCCGGATTTTCCTTAAGATGGAGACTGGATTAAGATGGGGACATTACGTGTGATGTTGGGTCACACATGAACCTAAATAAAGATCATATGTAACATTGAGTTACGCATGAATTTAACTGGCGCCCGAGCAGGGACCCATCTAATATTAGATGGGGACCTATATTTCATAAGAGCAATATGTGAAATACGTGAGTAAGTGAAATACGTGAGTAAGTGAAATACGTGACTTGGTGAACGTAAATGCGGTGCTATGTGCGAAAAAAATAAAAAAAATAATAAAAAATTAAAGAAACGAAAAAGTTCAAGAACAAAATATACGAGCGATTACCCGCTGCGGTGGTGGTGTTTGTCTTAAATGCGACTAAAAACAAATCCACGAGCGTAAAACCTTCGCTATAACTAAAAATATAACGGACCCGCTGCGGTGACTTGCCTGTTCCTAATCGAACAGATAACATGTTCACGATCGTAAATGCGTTATCATAACAAAACAATAAGCAACAATTTCCCATATCGTCTAGTGGTCAGGATATCCGGCTCTCACCCGGAAGACTCGGGTTCAATTCCCGGTATGGGAACCAAAAAAAACGTTGCATAATAAAATAATATAAACGACAACCGCTGCGGCAACTTGTTTGCGAACGGCCCCAATATAATATAATAACAAAATATAACATAAAAAAGTGGTCAGGGGTAGCCTACTAGATACGCTCGGTGTTACCAGCACTGTATGAGTTGCCTAGTGGGTTGTGTGCTTAGCCGTACCTTAGTAGGCGAAATGCTAAAAAGGAAAAATACGGTCCACCGTGCCTAGTACCCGATCAAGTTCGAACAGAATCGTCATAAATTGAAAATTTACAAAGGAATAACATCTGTGTAAAATTGAAAATTTAAAAGAAAATAATCTCGAAAAAAGAAAATAAAAAAATACGCACACGCACAAATCGCACACGGCACTCACCATTCACGAGCAAGGTTTTAATTACAAACAGCTAATACGTAACAAATTATTAAAAAATTATAACTAAAATAATCCTTATTATATTTAGAATCTGCGCATTGTGAGTGAAACACCACGCTATACAATTTACGGGTGAGTGAAACGTTTTCAAAAATTCCTTTTTAATATAAAGGAAACAAAAACAAAAAAATTGAAAGAGAAAAATTCAAATATAAATTTGAGTTAAATAATAAGATAAAGCAAAACAAACTTTGAAATAAATTTGAATTGTCAAATTCCTAAAAAAATGGAAGAGATAAAGGAAACCTTAACTAAACTCGATGCTAGTTTATCCGTAATGGTTAGCCAAGTGAACTCTTTGAAGGAGGAAGTCAAGGAAGTCGGGGATAGGGTCGCGGTCTTAGAAAGCGATCGTGAGAAGAACAACCTTGTTGTTATTCAACCTAAACCTTTGACGCAGGCGCGTAATGAATACGAGCTAACTGAAATAGCAAGGCTGCCTGACTGTGTAAAGGAGTTACAGGTTTTCGAGGGTGAATTTGATACCTTTGTTCCTTGGATAGGTAGGGCAGAAGCTATTCTAAAAGAATACGAGATAATTAGAAACAGGCCCCTGTATCGTTCGATATTGTTGCACATTAGGCAAAAAATAAGAGGCAACGCCGAAACACATCTCATTTCGTATAATGTAGGTGATGACGATTGGCTCGAAATTAAGCGTATATTAACGCTCCACTATGCCGACAAGCGCGATCTGCGCACCCTTGAACATCAAATGGGTCAAATGACTCAGGGTTCTAAAACTATAGGTGCGTTTTATTCAGCGATTAATAACCACTTCGCTCTTATACTGAATAGTCTTAAGAATGCAGGGCAAACCCAAGAGGTCACGTCCGCTTTGGTAGACAATTATAGGGACAGGGCACTGGATGTCTTCGTTAGAGGCTTGAATAGCGACATTTCTAAAATTTTGATAGTTCGCAAACCAAAAACCTTGCCAGAAGCTTACAGTATATGCTTGGATCTACAGAATGTGGCTTCTAATGTTCACGGATGTGAACCAATGTATCGCCCCGCCTTTGGCCCCAGATACCCAAGGAATTTCCAGGGGACCCATTCCGCACCCAATAACCAACTTGCAATGAGATTCCACCGTCAGAGGAACTTGAATACAGTCAGAGGCTCCCAGTATTCTGAAAGGTATTCAACACCTCAGCCGGCCATTAAGATAGAATCAAACCAATCGGGGCAATCTTATCGTTCTAACCGAAGCGCACAGAGGCAAGGCAATGCGAGTTTAAAGAGAAGCGCCAGCACTTCGTCTAATCTTAACCCGTTCAAGAAATCGCAAAGATTGTATAACTTGAATACAACCACACCCTCTCCTAGCAACGAGTTTTACGATGGGGAAGCTTGCTTCGACGACAGGTCAACTTTAGAGAATTATCCGTTGCAAGGAGGCAACCAATTCCACCATGAGGGATATTCGGAAAACGTGGGCGAAGTAAATTTTATGACCGATGCCTCTCTAGCGTTCCATACATAGAGTATGGCACCAAAGACGCTAAGTTACAATTTCTTATAGACACTGGTGCAAACAAGAATTTTATCAGCCCCGCAATAGCTAAGGGTAGCACCCCCTTATCTAAACCGTTCCGAGTTCAGTCCGCTGCAGGTTATATCAAAATAACACGTAAACTTACTGGTCCATTCTTCAAGTCAATAGGCAATGACTCCCTCATTACATTTTACGTTCTCCCAGGGTTAAATACCTTGAAAACACTTAAAGCTGTAATTGACAGGAAACGCGACTGTCTGACAATAGCCCCTGGAGTGAAAATACCTTTATTAGCTAGATCCTCTCACAATGTTCATTCTTTGATTGACAACCAGCATTCGGAGGGTGTTAAAAATATTCTTGATTCCCTGATAAGTGAATATTCAACAGTTTTCGACCCACTCTCACCTGGCGAAGCCGTAGATACAAGTGTATGTGCTGAAATCCGCACAAGTACCCAGGAGCCAATATATTCAAAAAGCTATCCTTACCCCGCTAATATGAGGAAGGAGGTAGAAAAACAAGTTGCAAAACTCCTCCACGAAGGTATAATCAGGCCTTCGAAGAGTCCTTATAACTCTCCAATATGGATAGTCCCGAAAAAACCAAAGCCCAATGGAGAAAAGCAGTATAGAATGGTGATTGACTATAAACGCCTTAATTCGGTCACTATCTCCGATACGTACCCAATTCCCGATATAACGTCTACTTTGTCTAGCCTTGGGGAAGCTAAATATTTTACGACCCTTGATTTAACGTCTGGCTTCCACCAGATTTATATGAGAGAGTCTAACATCCAAAAAACGGCGTTTTCTACGTTGAATGGCAAATACGAATTTCTTCGCCTTCCATTCGGTTTAAAGAACGCCCCAGCGATCTTCCAAAGAATGATTGACGATGTGTTGAGAGAATACATTGGCAAAATTTGTTATGTTTATATAGACGATATTATAGTCTTTAGTAAAGACTATGAGTCTCATTGGCAAAATCTTCGTGTCATATTCAACCGGTTAAAACAGGCTAGGTTACAAGTAAACTTGGAAAAGACAAACTTTTTAAGCACTCATGTGGAGTTCCTGGGCTATGTCGTGACGTCGGAAGGAATCCGTACAGATGAGAAAAAGGTAAAAGCCATAAAAGAAATGCGGCCGCCCACTAATGTAAAGGAACTCAAAAGCTTCCTGGGCATGACTTCTTATTACAGGAAATTCATCTTCGATTATGCAAAAATCGCCAAGCCACTCACGAACCTTACGAGAGGTGAGTATGCCAAAGTGCAGGCATCACAATCAAGGAAAATTCCGGTCGCTCTTGATGAAGAAGGTTTAAAGGCCTTTAACGATCTGAAAACCACTCTTTCTTCGTCAGAAGTTTTAGCTTTTCCAGATTTCAATAAGCCTTTTCATCTAACCACAGATGCGTCAAATTATGCCATTGGTGCAGTTCTTTCACAGAACGACGCTGGTAAAGATCGACCCATAGCTTACATTTCACGAGCACTAAACAGGACTGAAGAAAATTATGCTACGAATGAAAAGGAGATGCTCGCAATAGTGTGGGCATTAGACAATCTCGATCCTACCTTTATGGGGCCGGGTCTAGTCAAAGTCTACACCGACCATCAACCACTAACGTTTTCGTTGGGTAATAGAAATTATAATGCGAAATTAAAGCGATGGAAATCTCGCATAGAGGAATACAATTGCGAGCTTATCTACAAACCAGGCAAATCGAACTTAGTTGCTGATGCCCTCTCCCGCATCCCGTCAAATATTAACTATGTCAGTTCTGACTCAGCCACCGTTTCAGCAACGGAATCCATGGCTACAGTTCACAGCGCTCTCCAAGACGCGTCCGACTTAATTCCGCACGTCGAAGCACCTATAAATGTGTTTAAAAATCAACTTGTATTCGACCCAAATAGACAGGAGTATGATTGTTTAACTCCACACGCGGGGTATGTACGCCATCTAATTCCAATGAACGATTTTATGCTGGAAACCACCTTAAAAAAATATCTAAAACCGGTGATACTAAACGGCATCAAAATTCCAGAACCTTATTTGCAATTTTTACAGACTTGTTGTTTAAAATCATTCGTGGGATACAAAATCCGCATAACCCAGAGGTTAGTACAAGATCTAAGCGACGAAGAGGAAATATGTAGGGTTATAGGAGAGGAACATTTGAGAGCCCATAGGAACGCCAAAGAAATGAGAATACAAATTCTTGAGAAATTCTATTTCCCAAAAATGGCTAGTCGCATCAGGGTGCAAGTATCTTCTTGCCACGTCTGCAAAATGTTCAAGTATGACAGACACCCAAACAAGCCAGAACTCCAACTTACCCCTATTCCGGCTTACCCGTGTGAGATACTCCACATCGATTTGTTCACATTGGAAAATCAAAAATTCCTAAGTTGTATTGATAAATTTTCAAAATTTGCTAAACTTTTCCCAATCGAATCTAAGTCGGCAATTCACTTGCGCGAGAGATTGACCGAAGTCCTTCACTACTTCACTGCACCAAAAACCATGGTGTCAGACAACGAAAGGGGTCTACTCTGCCCAACGGTTTTGAATTATTTGCAATCCTTGGGAATTGCAGTATACTACACGCCATCCCAAAAGAGTGAAGTAAATGGTCAGATCGAAAGATTCCATTCAACCTTCCTCGAGATTTATAGGTGCCTGAAGAACGACAAGCCAAATTTAAAAACAATGGAATTAATTTTTATAGCTGTAGACAGATATAACAACTCGGTTCACTCTGTCACAAACCGCAAGCCGGTAGATATTTTTTTTGATCGAACTTCCAGGATAAATTATCAAGGTCTCACGAGTTTTAAGTACCAAACGCAAGAAGATATAAGGGGTTTACTCCAACATAAACAGAAAGTGTCCACTGCTAGGCTTAATTTAACAAGGACAAAACCAATAATTTACAATCAGGGAGACACAGTTTATATTTCCAATAAACAAATTAAGAGTAAAGATAAACAGCGGTTCAAATCTGATGAGGTAGAAGGGGATGGAAGAGTAACTATTAAAACAAAGTCAGGAAAGCTTATACACAAATCTGATCTTAGGAGGTAAACTAAAAAGTTTTTTCTCTTTCATTTAAAATAAAAACATATAATCTTTTAAATTGAGAACGTTTCACAACACTAAATAGGAAAAAAAAACAATAATTACAAAAAAAACACAACAATTACAAGACTCACAAACAATAACAAAAAATCACAATAAAAAAAAAATCACAATTAAAAATCACAAAAAAAACACACAAAACAAAGTATAAAAAAAATTTCAAAAATTAAGCAACAATTCCATCCAAAGATTGGTGTTCATCCACACCACGAGCTATCCATATATTTAGATATGATACGCCAGTCGTTCCTCATCAACAAGGTATTGTATAGCGTGTCATCGAGGGATTTAAACTGGCGTATGTTATCGAACTATACAGCCACAACAGGTCATAGACAACACATCTGACGAGTCTCGGCTAATCACCGATCGAAGAATCAGAATGCTGGTAACCCACTTTCTGGAATGAGCTGCTGATGGTATCGCAAAGATGACTATTACAACACGGATTCGGGGAACTATCAACTGTCGCCGAAATTTCTAGTGCAGTATGACAACGAACAGATCAACAGCAGTTTTTCAACAACCCATCTAACGGCCATGCCTGCCGTACTCACTAAAGTAACCGCTGTAGGATATAAACTATCATTAGAATATGTCCACGACTTTAGCTTTAGAAACCTAAAAACGATTTCAAAAATTTCTAATAATTTTATATTCTCAATCTTAACAGAAAAAATAATGGCAATAATTGTAGCTATCTGGAGCTCTGGATAGTATGGAGGAAGATGACCTCTACCAAGGGAGATAACTTCAACGAGCTGGAGGCACAGCCTACCGGTACGGCAGCGTCAAAAAGTCACTAATCTGCGGGACGCAGATCTTCAAAGGGGGAAGAGTTAATACCCCTCAATGTTCAGCATTGGTGCTGCGCTTATTCGGCGCAACTCCCACAGCGCGGAAGTTCGAATTGGGATGCCTGCAATTCTGACGCTAACTAGTCGACAACCCGAGCAGGCGTTGGAAGAGAACTCAAGCTTCAATATGGGAGAAACGATTGAATCTATGTTCAGTTTTAGGAGCTGGGGGACGGGGTCCACATGCTACAGATTATCACGCCGGATTTTCCTTAAGATGGAGACTGGATTAAGATGGGGACATTACGTGTGATGTTGGGTCACACATGAACCTAAATAAAGATCATATGTAACATTGAATTACGCATGAACTTAACTTATATATTCCAAATCGCAACTCTTAGACGGCAATATTGCCGAAATTATCACGGTTTTAGTAAAAGATATAGTAATTCCCGATTTGCCACGCCCCCAGAGGACGTGGACACATTTATCTTAAGAGGATGTCAACAGTATCCCACATGCATTTGGACGCTCTAGTTATAAAATTGTAGGAGATATAGTTTTATCCGATTTGCCACGCCCACAATTGGCGTAGATATATAAACTATATCTTAAAACGTCCGCGTGGTGTACACGAAAATATATTCTAAATCCCATGTCTTAAACTGCAATACTGACGAAAATAACAGCGTTTTAGTCTTAATATATATAGCATTTCCCGATTTGCCACGCTCCCTGTATGCGTATCGGAAAAATACTCAAACTTGATCTGACGCGGATACACACGAGTATATATTCCAAATTACAAGTCTCTAGCTTCTATAGTATCCAAATGCTGCGCGTTCATACAGACAGACGGACAGACAGCAAGACGGACATTGCACAAATCTAAAAGACTCTTTTTCCCTTTGGGAACAGAGTCTAAAAACCGGACTGATTTACTGAGAGAGAAAAAAGAAAAAACATACATTTTTGAGATGTGCATTATGAAGAACATGAGAAATATAGGTAATTTGCATGAAATTTAATGATCTTATAAGTTGAGACAGATTTTCTGTTGAAATAACTGGCGGTAGTCTTATCAGTCGACTATTATTATCCGGTTCATCATTTGAGTTTAAATTTATAAGATTTAATTGAGAACTTATCTCAGGAAAAGCTAAAACCCTAAACTCATCATCTAAAACAACTTGATTTTCTAAATTATTGTCCACATCCCCCTCACCTTCAATTGCCTCTTTAAGCGCACCTCCTAACATAGTCGGTCTATCCCTAAATATGTCAAATTTGTCGCGTTCGGTGTTTAAAATCTCCTCATTAGACCAATAAAACTCCTCACAATTTCGCTCAATCAGCTCATTTTGCTCCTGCCTCCAATGAAATAACAACATCACTAGCTCCCTAAAGTGATTTTGCCTATCTTTGTTGATGTTGAAATTTCTATATCTAACTCTAAGAGGCTTGGTTCTTCTCCTAAGAAAACCACTTCCATCAAGAAGGGCATGAAATTCAAAGTCCAAGCTTTTGATGGGATCATCATCATCATTGTTATTATTATTGCGAATTTGTCGCGAAGTTTTGCTGAAATGATAATTAGCGGCAAAGTCAGCTAAGGTAATATTATCTAGATCATCGGGCCGCTGAATGTAATGATCTAACACACCAACAGTGAAATGTCTGTTGAGTTTTCGGGCAAATTTTGGAGCTGTTGTTTGGACTTAAGCATTCTTACCCGGTTTTCGGAAAGTGCTGTATTTATATAAACGTCACTATTACTGGTTTCAGACATACGCAGTCCCATACAACAGTACACGGCTTCCTGAGCGGAAATCTCAGTACCGGAAATAAATTTATGCCCTATATGTTGCAGCTTTTGCTTGATTGACAAGTTGTGGCATGTTTTTACGTTTTCCTCGTCATCACGCATTAATTTTGAAATCCCCCGTTGGATTTGTTAATATAATTAATAACGTAGCTGCAACATGCAATATAAACTGAATGTCAATATTTGCCCTTTGCATAGAAAGTAAATGCTTATTATATGCATTTACTTTAATAGCATTAAATGATTTTTTTAAAAAAAATTTTTGGCTTTTTTAATCCAGATCTTATTGCCATAAAGTATTTCCGACAATGGGAAAAGAAGTTCAGATGGTGGCATTGGATGATAAGGAATACCAAAATGACATATGCGAGTTCAACTTACTTCCCGCATTCATGAATCCTTTTGGTATTCAATTAAGCTGCTTAAACTAGCATCTGTCACATCAGTAGTGATAAACTTGTTAATAAAGTCTATTACGGGTGGTATAGACCTTTGTCTGCTCTCGTCATTTACAAGATCAGCTTTGGGGCATCTCTCAGCCAAAACATTCCGTGAATGTGAGGGGAACCCCTTTGTTGAAATTCAACTCGCCAATAGTACTTTACAACAGGATGATTTCCGAAAGTACCTCCTTCTTTTTTCATGAGCTTAAGGATTTGTCTGTATTTAAAATCGAAATAGCGAGCACATGTAACGGGATCCGTTCTAATAAGTCTCGCTTTTTCGCGAAATTGCAAAGCTGCTGCACTTTCTTCTGAAATACCTACATTATCAACATTTCTTTCTAAAATAACTAACAGTTCTGTCCACCTAGCCGACAATGTTATAAAAAAGGTTAGCAAGTTAAATTGTCTTATCATTGCCATTACATTTTTTTCACCTTCCCAGTGAGCTGGAGATGACCGAATGTCTTTTAAAACTCGATGTCCTTCATCGTGAAGAATTAAGTTGCTCATATGGCTATCATTCAGAGCATTTGCTGCTGTTAAGCAGCAATGAGAAGTGTGCTTACGCAGACACTTAGAAGTGTTGCTTCTAATAAAAATCATTTCTAACCTTTTATAAGCATAGACAATTTTATCGGTTCTACAACCTCGCCTATCGAAGTTCCTGAGCTCAGACCTAACAATAAGTGAATAACTTTGTGAACACTTCCTTTTATTGCCTGCAAAAATTGTTGAAAAAGACAATTCCTCTGCATCCTCATCTGCAATCAAATCAAGGGGTCGTTGGCCCTCTCCAGGAGCCATTTGAATTCTTTGCATATTGATGTTATCTATTTGAATATTGTCTACTAAAGTTTGTTGCCCGCCTGGATTTAGCTGCTATACTTCTATTTCTTGTTGGGCCTCCTCTACCTCAGTGATTACAATTTCATTAAAAAATATTTTGTCTTCATTTGTAGCAAAGAATGGTACACAATGAGGTGCTGAAGAAAGATAAGACATTCTTTCTTCGTCAATAGATATTTCATGCATCTGATAATGCTCTGTTGATACTAAAAATCACATGGCATTAATAATTTTAAGAGGCCTAATGGTTTCAGCCATGAAGTCATGGTTATATTCCATTCTACGTTTGAGGTGAAGCTGAACAACCTCGGCTTCATGAAAAGCCCTTGGGAGAGAAATGACGACATTGACGACAGGGACGGGGACATTTACTACAGCTCCCTTTATTGAACTCTGACGCTCATGCCCTAAAGACTTTATAATCATAAATGGAAGACGAGGAGATATAAGAAGTTCTTCCAAAGACGTTAGATCCTTCAAGCATTCTGGAAGAATCGGAAAATCTAAGCCATTCGTTATTGAATTTTTTGGCAATGTACCTGATTTAATAGTGCGGCTACAAGACTTACAAAACTTATAAATGCCATCTTCTGATGGAAAGCTTGTTTCCAAAAACAATATAAATAATATAAACGATGTGACATTTGTTTAAAGGTATTCGGCTGCACCAGCTCACTATGGTGGGATTCTTGACTTTCTGCTATAGTTTCTCTTGGTAATCTTCTTAAATTTTGTCTATTGAGTGTATTTGATTCGATTTCGATTACTTCGTGCTCTAGCTCTTCGAGCTCTATCTTGCTCCCTAATTAAAAAAGTATGCACTAGTTATCGTCTTCGGAAAAGTCTTGCTATCCTATTTCGCGCCTGCTCTGCAAGTCTAGAATCAACATCCTGCCTAAGTGTTGCCCCACGTTGAGTGTCTGCTGACTGTTTTTCTTCCCGAAGCTCTGCGTTTGTCCGTCTTCTACTGTGATCTATTGTGTTTTGTTGCTGTTCAACACTCCTGACTGTAGCGTTTTGGCTACGTGTTGCCCTACGTGTAGTGTCTGCTGCCTACTCTTCTCGCCTAAGCTCTGTATTTGTCCATCTTCGTGCGTGATCTATAGCGTTCAGTCTTTGTTCCCTTCTTTGTTGCCTAACATCAATATTTCTTCTAAGTGCTATTCTACGAGATGTATCGGCTGCTTGCTCCTGTTCTCTAACTTGGTCTCTCTGCCTGCGAGTTGCTCTACTTACTGTGTCTGCTGCTTGCTCAGAGACTCTAATTTCTATATTTTCCCTACGAGCTCTCTGAGATTCAGCATTAATATTTCGTTCCCTCTGCAAATAATCCTCATTTTCCCTACGAATTCTATTTCTAAATGCCTGAAATCGCATTCGTTGTGAATCAGACACATTATTTTTCCGGGGCATTTTTAAAATTTTAGGTAATATTTAATATTAATTGTAACTTAAATATTTATATAATTATATATATATGTATTATTGTTTTTATATTTTTATTTTTTTATATATATGTACAGTGACGAACAAAATTATTGGCACAGCAAGCATTTTTAGCTTTCTGGCCAACTTTTGACACTTTAAATATCGATAAATAAAAAATAAAAAAAATTATCAATTAGATTAAACTGTTTATTATAAATTATCAGAATTTTATTTTAAAAGTAACAACTAGTATTAATATTAAATTAAATTAAAAACAAGTAAGATAGCTCTAGTCGGGTCTGCCCGACTACGAGATCCCCTGAACCAAGTCCGAGCTGATTAAAACAACCTAGCTTACATCTTTTATCTGCGCTCATATACACATGCACACATACACACAGGCACGCATATACACATGCACACATATACACATGCACACATATACACATGCACATATATAGACATGCACACATTTGTATACACATGAACACATATACATACCATGCACACAGAAGCACGCGCGCCGATTACTGCGTAGTTGATTTGAATGTATGTGTGCACACGTACAGGCTGCTGCAGCGTGCTTTTACAATGTTTCCTTTAATAACTTCTGTATTACTTAACGGATTTGAATGCATTGAATGCCTTTTCTGCATTGAATGCTATTAATTTATTGAAAATACGGTTTTCACTAAAAAATTTGAAAAAAATAAATTGTGGCTGTGATAATTTTTTTTTTTAATTAATTTTTTTTGTGAAATGTGGAGCCGGTATCCAAAATATGAAAAACTAGAAAATGTATTTTATTTACAAAAAGCTAAAACAAAATTTGGTAGCTGTAGCTAAAAATATGTAAAAGATATGGTCAAAAAACTGAATCTTGATAACGTTTTAAATCGATATCATTGAAACGGAAAAATTTATCGAATATCTAAAAAAACTCGATATTTTCGCTGTATACACAGACCATCATGCAAAATTTGAAGTCTCTAGCTCTTATAGGTTCTGAGATCGACGCGTTCATACATACGGACAGACGGACAGACTGACAGACAGACGGACAGGGCCAAATCGACTCAGCTCGTCGCCCTGATCAAGAATATATATACTTTATGGGGTCTGCCACGCCTCCTTCTGCCTGTTACATACTTTTTGCAAAACCATTATACCCTGATTTCCCATTTTCAATGGGTTCAGGGTATAAAAATAAAATACAAAAAAAAATTGTTAATATTTTGTGCTCAAGCCTTTAGCCTTAATGACGGCTGATAAGCGAGCTGGCATTGAGTCTACTAATTTTGTTGTTGTTTGCTCCCCAATATTCTTCCATTCTTTAACTAGGGCTTGCTTTAAGTCGGCTTTTGTTGATATAGCCCTCTTTCTTACACGCCTATCCAATTCTTCCCACAAATGCTCAATGGGATTGAGGTCTGGAGACTGTGGTGGGTGGGGCAGCACATGGGCGGCATTATAGGCAAGCCACATTTTCACAATATGGTCAGAATGCTTGGGGTCGTTGCTATGGTGAAATGTGAATGCATTTGGTATATTTGGTTTTTGGCCACTTTCCTTGATGTTCTCCATAAAAATATTTAGATATCCAGTTTTGTCCATGATGCCGTCTATGAAAACCAATTCAAACACACATGTAACCCGACACCAGAGCCCCTCCATCACCATGCTTAACAGTTGGTCTCATATTTTAAAGTTCGAATTCAGTGTTAGGCTTTTTCCAACCAGTTTGGCGACCATCCGATCGGAAGATGTTGAATTTTCTTTAATCGGAAAACATCACCTGATGGTAGTAGTCCAAGGACATGCCTATAAACTCCTTAGCGTGGTCCAAATGTCTTTTTTTTATTGGCATTTGAGATAAACGGTTTTCGTCTATCCACACTCGCATGGTAGTTGGACTCGTGCAGTACTCTGCGTACCGCCATCGGGTGAACATCCTTCCCAATTTATTTTTTTACATCAGCAGCGATCTGCGTTGAATATGTATTGGGGTCCGCTTTTACTTTCCGAACGATTTGGCTGCATTCCCGGCTGCTCAACAACTTTGGGCGACCTGTGTGCTTGCTACTCTCTAAGTTTGAGGCTCCTTTGAAACGATGGACGATGCTTCTAATTGTAAAGCGGCTACTATCCATAATTTTCCCTATTTCCGAGTATGATTTGCCCTGATCGTGCAAAATGTAGGATAATTTTCCTTAGAGCTATGGATGTTTCTTTTTGCTTAGGTGTCATTATTAAAGCAAACAATAAATTAGGAGTATTTCTAACTTAATTTAAAATCTCCAAATAAAACAAGTAAGAAAGCTCTAGTCGGGTCTGCCCGACTACGAGATCCCCTGAACCAATTCCGAGCTGATTAAAACAACCTAGCTTACATCTTTTATCTATACATATTACCTCTGCGCGCATATACACATGCACACATACACACAGGCACGCATATACACATGCACACATATACACATACACATATACACATGCACACATATACATATATTAAATGACTAAAGTAGTTGGCCTCGCAACTTCAGCCATCCAAGGCACGAGATGGAAGCATGGGACGAAGAAGTACTGCATCATAGCGACGCTGGATGTGAAAAACGCGTTCAACTCAGCCAGGTGGGACAGGATATTGGATGCTCTATATCAATTCCGCATCCCTGAGTATCTCCGTGAGCTGGTAAGGAGTTATTTTAGAGGGAGAACATTAGTTTTCAATTCTAGTGATGGCCCTCAAACTCATGACGTAACAGCCGGAGTACCCCAAGGATCAGTGCTGGGTCCTCTCCTATGGAATGTGATGTATGACGGAGTCCTGCGACTAGAATTACCCGCAGGAACTCACATCATTGGCTTTGCGGATGACGTAGCCGTCGTTACCATAGGAAAGGAACTTAGGGATGCAGAGGAGATATGCAGCGGCAGTATCAAATGCATACAAGACTGGCTGATGAGAGCAGGACTCGAATTAGCGGCGCACAAAACCGAGGCAGTGCTGGTCAGTAGCCGGAAGAAAGTGGAAACGGCCCATGTTAAGATTGGCAACACCACTATTGCTACAAAAAGAGCAATAAAATACCTTGGAGTCATGCTAGACACAAGAATGACGTTCCGTGAACATCTGGAGTATATCCATGAGAAAGCAGCTGGATCCTGTAGAGCACTCACAAGAATCATGCTGAACACACGGGGACCTAAACAACAACGACGCCATCTTCTGATGAGTGTTACGAGGTCCATCATTCTTTACGCTGTATCAGTATGGTCAAAAGCGATGGCTACTCCAATCTACAGCCGAGGTATACGAGCCACCTACCGCCTATGTGCTATTCGAGTCAGTTGCGCGTTCAGAACAGTCTCTGATGATGCAGCACTCGTTATAGCTGGAATGCTCCCAATTGAGGAATTGGTCATCGAATCGGATGAATTAAATAGAGGCAACAACAGCGAGACCACACGCATCAGCAATGCTAGGAGCACGGAGAGAACTCTCAGCATTGCTCGATGGCAAAGGAAGTGGGATGAGTCGTCAAAAGGACGCTGGACACACACGCTTATCCCGGAACTGGCGCCGTGGATAAATCGTAAGTATGGAGAAGTAAACTTTTATCTTTCGCAGATCCTAACTGGACACGGATGTTTCCGGAGTTACCTGCTCCGTTTTGGCCACGACAACACAGATGAGTGTTCCTGGTGCGGCGAAGGAATCGTGGAAGACGCAAACCACATTGTCTTCGAGTGTGGACGATTCTCCGCAGAGAGGCGACAGCTAGAGGAAGCAGTGGGTCAATCCATCAGGAAAAACAACCTGGTGTCGATTATGCTGGATTCTCAGGAAGCGTGGCGCTCAACCAGTGTCTTCGCGGCACTGGTTATGACGGAGCTCCGCAGGATCGAGAGGACCAGACGACGAGCCGAGTAGGACTCAGGTGGCGCAAAGCGCCTGCGAAGCATTGCTTTGCGGCCGTCCCGCAGGCATCATGCGCTACCCGTTCCTGTAAACTCCATTTTTAAATTTTAAGAAATAAACGAATACAAAAAAAAAAAAAAAAAAAACATATATTAAATTCAAGTGACACGAAAGTGTTTGCACAAAAGTAAATTAAATTAAATAGAGCTATTTTAAACAGTTTAAATTCAAAATTAGTATTTGGTATATCCACCGTTGGCGTCAATAACCGCTTCCAATCGTTTATTCATCGATTTGATAAGCTTTTGAACGCATTCAATTGGTGTTTTCTGCCATTCCTCAAAAATTAACGCCTTCAGCTCAGTTTTATTTGTTGGCCGTCGCTTAGCTGTCCGTTTTTTCAGATCGGCACACAAGTTCTCGATAGGATTGAGATCTGGACTCTGAGCGGGAGTATCGAGCACCGTTTTACAATTATAAAGTAGCCAGAACCTTACTGTGTTGGCCTTATGCTTCGGATCATTGTCTTGGTAGAACTTGAATATTGGCTTACCCTCCCTAAAAAACTCAAATTTGTGGGCACTGGCTACGAAATGTTTGCGTAAAATGTCTAAATATCCATTGTGTTCTCAATAAAGCACAAGTCGCCCACCCCTTTGTTTGAGATGCTCCCCCACACCATCAAACTTTACTGTTGGAATTATATTTTTTCTTTCAAGTGCTTTTAACGGCTTGCGCCACACTCTGCTGGGTCTGTCATTGTAATAAAGCATCATTTTGGTCTCATCGCAAAATATAGCTTCATTCCAATATGAGTCTGGCTGTCCTACGAGCATTCTGGCGAATGTTAGGCGTCTATTTATGTGATCAGCCGACATCAACGGTTTTTTCCGCGCAGCTCTGGATGAAAAGTCATTCCTTTTCAAGGCTCTGCGAACACTTTCCCGAGAAATTGTAATGCCACATTCTTCTTGGAGCTCACTGGCAAGCGTTCTGGTCGAAATAGTCGGGCTTTTGTTGATTTTTCGGGACATAATCCGCTCAGAACTATCATTTAAAGCGCAAGGTCGTCCAGTTGGAGGCATCGTTTGCAGTCTTCCCTCATTTTCTGCGCGACTTAAAATATTGTAGACGGTTCTCCTCGAAATTGCGAACATTTCTGCAATCTGCGGGACCGTTTTCCCAATGGAATGGTTATAGTAAACCAACTGAATCATATTAAACGATAAACGTCTTCCAGGCATTTTTAATGTTCTCAAATCTGTGTCTAATCTGCATCAACTCAAACGAAAAGTGATTAAATTGGTCAAAAAATTGCATTAGCAAGAAATCTGTGTACGCAAAATTCCGAGTACAACGGTTATTGCGAATAACGCGATAAGTAGAAACTAGAAGTAACGTTTGTGCAAACACTTTCGTGTCACTTGAATTTAATTCACTTTTTTGTTTTTGTTATATATCTAAGCAACATGAATAAGTTTTGAATTTTTATTAATTAATTATAGAAGATAATTGATTAAGTAACTACCTGCAACAAAAAATATTAAAATCTTAACCAAACCATGTTTTTTTAAGCCTTAAAGTAAAAAAATGTAGAATTTTGACTTTGTGAAAACACTTTCGTGTCAAACTGTATAATGCTTCACGTTTCATTCTGTGATGCGTGTGAACCTCCACTTTGTTATATGTAGCCCTTGACTTTTATAAACAGTAGTAGCCTCTGCAGGTACTACTGGAAATTGCTCACGGTCAATTGTTACTTGCTCATTTGTGAGAAATTGAAAGCTTTTAATAGTTTTCTGAACTGGAGTCCATAAAGGCTGCTGATGATGAGGGCGTTTAACTCCAGCATTAAGACCCACACTTTCTTCTAAAAATTTAATCCACAAAATAGAGGGTGTGGCTGAACTGCAATCTATCTCCATTAAAATTCCTCTTGCTCGTTTAACAAGCCCATCAGCAGTGTCAATATTGACTAACCCTTGTGTTTGTGCAGTTTTGAAATCCTTAACGGACTCCAGAATCCTATTGCCTTTGAAAGATGTTGGTCGCTTGAAATTGAGTTAAGCTTCATTGAATTAAACCTAACAACATCGGCATTGGTTTCAAAGAGATGAATGACGTCATCTGGAACTTGGCCACTACTACATGTTGTTGTTTGAAATAAAGCTATGTCGTCGGCTGACATTTGACCAGATGCCATATTATTCAAAGCTATGGCAAACGGTTGATCATTTCTCTGACGCATTATTTCTGTAAGTTCAAAGAGCTTGAAGCATCCCCACAGAGAAGACCCAAATATTGAACTATAAGGGTTGTGAGTGTCAGAAGTGGATTGAAATAACCATCTATCACCTATGGGACGTAGTTGCCTAAGATCACCAAAAACTATTACAGATATAGCTCCAAAAGCAGCTTCTCTGTTATTAAAGATTTGTTTTAGACGGGAGTCTAGATATTTTAGATCCTACCATTGATATCTCATCAATTATTAAAACTTTCAGGTCAATTAAATTTGATCTTATTATGTTAAGCAAATCTGCACCCAATTCTTTAAATGAACAAGTAAGAACGTTGCAGTCGGGCGCCACCGACTGCGTGAGACTCTGTTCCTGTTAAAGGTGTGTAGGCTCAATAAATATGTTGACCGTCCGTCCGTTTTTCCGTATGTTTGATCGCGAGATTATCGAGATTCCTTTTTTGAGCATGTCTTTTACATCAATTCAGCTACAGTCATCAAATTTTACACATAGCTATTTTAAATAATATACTATTTTGGCTTTTATATATTTTAGATACCGGCTCCACATTTCACAAAATCAATTTAATATAAGTTCAGTTTAAAAAAAAAGCCTCATTTAAATTTTTTTTTAACTTTTTAGCCGTAAAAATTTTTATCAAAACCCATTAAGTAACAGAAGTTATAAACAAAATAAAAAAAAAACATTTTATTAAATAATAATATCACGCTGCAGCGATGGGAATCGAACCTGGATCACACGCTTCGCATGCCACCGACTCTACCCACTACACCACGGCGTCTCTTTCACGACGATACGCGAAATTGAAAGTGGTGGTGTGTTGATTTGGTTAAACAGACTTGCGTTGTAGTAGCGAAGACCAAGGTTCAATCCCCAGTTAGGTGAACTAGAATTTATTTTACGGTGGCTTACATTATGATTATTATTATTATTTTTTTTTTTTTCGTAACTTTAAATTTCATGAACAGTAACCCACAAGTCAAATTTGGATGCTCTACGTCTAAGACTGTAGGAGTTACAGTTTTACCCCATTTGCCACGCCCCAAATTGTCGTAGCTATATATACCATATATTTTTTGGTAGAGGTAGGATACTAGTATATATATTCCAAATCGCAACTCTTAGACGGTTTTAGTAAAAGATATAGTAATTCCCGATTTGCCACGCCCCCAGAGGACGTGGACACATTTATCTTAAGAGGATGTCAACAGTATCCCACATGCATTTGGACGCTCTAGTTATAAAATTGTAGGAGATATAGTTTTATCCGATTTGCCACGCCCACAATTGGCGTAGATATATAAACTATATCTTAAAACGTCCGCGTGGTGTACACGAAAATATATTCTAAATCCCATGTCTTAAACTGCAATACTGACGAAAATAACAGCGTTTTAGTCTTAATATATATAGCATTTCCCGATTTGCCACGCTCCCTGTATGCGTATCGGAAAAATACTCAAACTTGATCTGACGCGGATACACACGAGTATATATTCCAAATTACAAGTCTCTAGCTTCTATAGTATCCAAATGCTGCGCGTTCATACAGACAGCAAGACGGACATTGCACAAATCTAAAAGACTCTTTTTCCCTTTGGGAACAGAGTCTAAAAACCGGACTGATTTACTGAGAGAGAAAAAGAAAAAACATACATTTTTGAGATGTGCATTATGAAGAACATGAGAAATATAGGTAATTTGCATGAAATTTAATGATCTTATAAGTTGAGACAGATTTTCTGTTGAAATAACTGGCGGTAGTCTTATCAGTCGACTATTATTATCCGGTTCATCATTTGAGTTTAAATTTATAAGATTTAATTGAGAACTTATCTCAGGAAAAGCTAAAACCCTAAACTCATCATCTAAAACAACTTGATTTTCTAAATTATTGTCCACATCCCCCTCACCTTCAATTGCCTCTTTAAGCGCACCTCCTAACATAGTCGGTCTATCCCTAAATATGTCAAATTTGTCGCGTTCGGTGTTTAAAATCTCCTCATTAGACCAATAAAACTCCTCACAATTTCGCTCAATCAGCTCATTTTGCTCCTGCCTCCAATGAAATAACAACATCACTAGCTCCCTAAAGTGATTTTGCCTATCTTTGTTGATGTTGAAATTTCTATATCTAACTCTAAGAGGCTTGGTTCTTCTCCTAAGAAAACCACTTCCATCAAGAAGGGCATGAAATTCAAAGTCCAAGCTTTTGATGGGATCATCATCATCATTGTTATTATTATTGCGAATTTGTCGCGAAGTTTTGCTGAAATGATAATTAGCGGCAAAGTCAGCTAAGGTAATATTATCTAGATCATCGGGCCGCTGAATGTAATGATCTAACACACCAACAGTGAAATGTCTGTTGAGTTTTCGGGCAAATTTTGGAGCTGTTGTTTGGACTTAAGCATTCTTACCCGGTTTTCGGAAAGTGCTGTATTTATATAAACGTCACTATTACTGGTTTCAGACATACGCAGTCCCATACAACAGTACACGGCTTCCTGAGCGGAAATCTCAGTACCGGAAATAAATTTATGCCCTATATGTTGCAGCTTTTGCTTGATTGACAAGTTGTGGCATGTTTTTACGTTTTCCTCGTCATCACGCATTAATTTTGAAATCCTCCGTTGGATTTGTTAATATAATTAATAACGTAGCTGCAACATGCAATATAAACTGAATGTCAATATTTGCCCTTTGCATAGAAAGTAAATGCTTATTATATGCATTTACTTTAATAGCATTAAATGATTTTTTTAAAAAAATTTTTGGCTTTTTTAATCCAGATCTTATTGCCATAAAGTATTTCCGACAATGGGAAAAGAAGTTCAGATGGTGGCATTGGATGATAAGGAATACCAAAATGACATATGCGAGTTCAACTTACTTCCCGCATTCATGAATGCCCGTGATTGTGCTTTTGGTATTCAATTAAGCTGTTAAACTAGCATCTGTCACATCAGTAGTGATAAACTTGTTCATAAAGTCTATTACGGGTGGTATAGACCTTTGTCTGCTCTCGTCATTTACAAGATCAGCTTTGGGGCATCTCTCAGCCAAAACATTCCGTGAATGTGAGGGGAACCCCTTTGTTGAAATTCAACTCGCCAATAGTACTTTACAACAGGATGATTTCCGAAAGTACCTCCTTCTTTTTTCATGAGCTTAAGGATTTGTCTGTATTTAAAATCGAAATAGCGAGCACATGTAACGGGATCCGTTCTAATAAGTCTCGCTTTTTCGCGAAATTGCAAAGCTGCTGCACTTTCTTCTGAAATACCTACATTATCAACATTTCTTTCTAAAATAACTAACAGTTCTGTCCACCTAGCCGACAATGTTATAAAAAAGGTTAGCAAGTTAAATTGTCTTATCATTGCCATTACATTTTTTTCACCTTCCCAGTGAGCTGGAGATGACCGAATGTCTTTTAAAACTCGATGTCCTTCATCGTGAAGAATTAAGTTGCTCATATGGCTATCATTCAGAGCATTTGCTGCTGTTAAGCAGCAATGAGAAGTGTGCTTACGCAGACACTTAGAAGTGTTGCTTCTAATAAAAATCATTTCTAACCTTTTATAAGCATAGACAATTTTATCGGTTCTACAACCTCGCCTATCGAAGTTCCTGAGCTCAGACCTAACAATAAGTGAATAACTTTGTGAACACTTCCTTTTATTGCCTGCAAAAATTGTTGGAAAAGACAATTCCTCTGCATCCTCATCTGCAATCAAATCAAGGGGTCGTTGGCCCTCTCCAGGAGCCATTTGAATTCTTTGCATATTGATGTTATCTATTTGAATATTGTCTACTAAAGTTTGTTGCCCGCCTGGATTTAGCTGCTATACTTCTATTTCTTGTTGGGCCTCCTCTACCTCAGTGATTACAATTTCATTAAAAAATATTTTGTCTTCATTTGTAGCAAAGAATGGTACACAATGAGGTGCTGAAGAAAGAGAAGACATTCTTTCTTCGTCAATAGATATTTCATGCATCTGATAAAGCTCTGTTGATACTAAAAATCGCATGGCATTAATAATTTTAAGAGGCCTAATGGTTTCAGCCATGAAGTCATGGTTATATTCCATTCTACGTTTGAGGTGAAGCTGAACAACCTCGGCTTCATGAAAAGCCCTTGGGAGAGAAATGACGACATTGACGACAGGGACGGGGACATTTATTTATTTATTTATTTTTGCCTACTAAACCTTTACACTTATGCGTGCTTACAAGTTTAATCTAATCCTTAACTTAATTAAATAATTTTAATAATATAAAAATGAATGGAAAACTAAACAAAATTAATTATTATCATTACTGAGCCAAAATTCTGCCCAATTGAGTTTCATAACCCGTCTATTGGTCGCAAAATCAAATTGTAATTCAACCGGAAGGTTATTGTACAATTCCATAGCTCTTCTTAACGGTTCCTTGCTTACATAAATAGACCTCGAAACCGGTAACGCAAAAGGACGAGTGAAGCGCAATGACCTATTGGGCACATTAAAATTGATCTTATTTAAAAGACTTGGGCAGTCTACCTGCCCAACAATAATGCTCATTAAAAAAACTACTGACGCTATATTCCTTCTGTCTTCAAGTGAAGACAGATGGATTAACCTACATCTATCCTTATAGGTCGGTATCGGGTTGACGAATCTCAAGCAATGTAGGGTGGAGTTAACAAATTTTCTTTGAAGTCGCTCTACTTTAATTATATGGACCTTTGCAGAAGGACTCCAAATAATCGACGCGTACTCAAGCTTCGATCTGATTAGGGCCGTATAAATTGCAGTCAATGTATAAGGGTCCTTAAATTGCTTACTTTCACGTCTAACAAAACCATACATCGCATAAGCTCTTGGTAAAATGTAGTCTATATGCTGGTTAAATAGGAAACACGAATCGAACAATACTCCTAGGTCAAGGGCTTCATCTTTATGTTGGAGCCTTTGATTATATATGGAATAAGAAGATATCAAAGGGTACGAACTCTTACTAAAAGTAATGTGGAAGCATTTAGCTAAATTTAGTGGTAACTGATTACACTTACACCATTTAGACAAAGTAAATAAATCAAATTGTAGATCTCTTACATCCAATGGTGATGAGATGCGTTTGAAAATTTTTAAGTCATCTGCAAAAAGCAAGTATTCAGAAAAGCGGAAACAATTTTTAATGTCCAAAATAAAGAGAGTAAATAAAAGTGGTCCAAGAGCACTTCCTTGGGGGACCCCAGAATATGCGATGTAGGGTGACGATAATGAATTATTAATGCGTACTTGATAGTACCGACCACGCAAATAAGAACTTAGCCAGTCTAGTAAGCTAGAATGGAACCCAATCCTGGCTAATTTCTTTACAAGAATATTGTGATTCACCTTATCAAAAGCTTTGGAAAAATCAGTATATACTGTATCAACTTGACAATGTTTAATAAAGGAATGGATGCAGAAGTTATAAAAAACCGCTAAATTAGTTATCGTAGATCTACCAGCCATAAATCCATGCTGATTAGAGTCTAAAATTGGTTTAACTATAAACGAAATATGGCTAACTATGATACGCTCAAATAATTTCGAGATGTTACTAATTTTCGTAATGCCTCTGTAATTACTAACGTCACACTTAGAACCCTTCTTAAAAATTGGGGTAATTATGGAATGTTTCCATTTATTTAAAAATACACCAGATGATAAGGATTTGGAAAAGAGTATAAGCAAAGGTTCCTTCAAAGATTTGATGCAAGCTTTTAGAAACAGCGCTGATATACCATCTTCATCAGGTTTATAGGAGCTGATCAAGTTTCTAGCAGACAGATTTACTACAGCTCCCTTTATTGAACTCTGACGCTCATGCCCTAAAGACTTTATAATCATAAATGGAAGACGAGGAGATATAAGAAGTTCTTCCAAAGACGTTAGATCCTTCAAGCATTCTGGAAGAATCGGAAAATCTAAGCCATTCGTTATTGAAGCTTTTGGCAATCTACCTGATTTAATAGTGCGGCTACAAGACTTACAAAACTTATAAATGCCATATTCTGATGAAAAGCTTGTTTCCAAAAACAATATAAATAATATAAACGATGTGACATTTGTTTAAAGGTATTCGGCTGCACCAGCTCACTATGGTGGGATTCTTGACTTTCTGCTATAGTTTCTCTTGGTAATCTTCTTAAATTTTGTCTATTGAGTGTATTTGATTCGATTTCGATTACTTCGTGCTCTAGCTCTTCGAGCTCTATCTTGCCCCCTAATTAAAAAAGTATGCACTAGTTATCGTCTTCGGAAAAGTCTTGCTATCCTATTTCGCGCCTGCTCTGCAAGTCTAGAATCAACATCCTGCCTAAGTGTTGCCCCACGTTGAGTGTCTGCTGACTGTTTTTCTCCCCGAAGCTCTGCGTTTGTCCGTCTTCTACTGTGATCTATTGTGTTTTGTTGCTGTTCAACACTCCTTATTGTAGAGTTTTGGCTACGTGTTGCCCTACGTTGAGTGTCTGCTGCCTACTCTTCTCGCCTAAGCTCTGTATTTGTCCATCTTCGTGCGTGATCTATAGCGTTCAGTCTTTGTTCCCTTCTTTGTTGCCTAACATCAATATTTCTTCTAAGTGCTATTCTACGAGATGTATCGGCTGCTTGCTCCTGTTCTCTAACTTGGTCTCTCTGCCTGCGAGTTGCTCTACTTACTGTGTCTGCTGCTTGCTCAGAGACTCTAATTTCTATATTTTCCCTACGAGCTCTCTGAGATTCAGCATTAATATTTCGTTCCCTCTGCAAATAATCCTCATTTTCCCTACGAACTCTATTTCTAAATGCCTGAAATCGCATTCGTTGTGAATCAGACACATTATTTTTCCGGGGCATTTTTAAAATTTTAGGTAATATTTAATATTAATTGTAACTTAAATATTTATATAATTATATATATATGTATTATTGTTTTTATATTTTTATTTTTTTATATATATATGTACAGTGACGAACAAAATTATTGGCACAGCAAGCATTTTTAGCTTTCTGGCCAACTTTTGACCCTTTAAATATCGATAAATAAAAAATAAAAAAAATTATCAATTAGATTAAACTATTTATTATAAATTATCAGAATTTTTTTATTTTAAAAGTAACAACTAGTATTAATATTAAATTAAATTAAACACAAGTAAGATAGCTCTAGTCGGGTCTGCCCGACTACGAGATCCCCTGAACCAAGTCCGAGCTGATTAAAACAACCTAGCTTACATCTTTTATCTATACATATTACCTCTGCGCTCATATACACATGCACACATACACACAGGCACGCATATACACATGCACACATATACACATGCACACATATACACATGCACATATATAGACATGCACACATTTGTATACACATGAACACATATACATACCATGCACACAAAAGCACGCGCGCCGATTACTGCGTAGTTGATTTGAATGTATGTGTGCGCACGTACAGGCTGCTGCAGCGTGCTTTTACAATGTTTCCTTTAATAACTTCTGTATTACTTAACGGATTTGAATGCATTGAATGCTATTAATTTATTGAAAATACGGTTTTCACTAAAAAATTTGAAAAAAATAAATTGTGGCTGTGAAAATTTTTTTTTTTAATTAATTTTTTTTGTGAAATGTGGAGCCGGTATCCAAAATATGAAAAAATAGAAAATGTATTTTATTTACAAAAAGCTAAAACAAAATTTGGTAGCTGTAGCTAAAAATATGTAAAAGATATGGTCAAAAAACTGAATCTTGATAACGTTTTAAATCGATATCATTGAAACGGAAAAATTTATCGAATATCTAAAACAAACTCGATATTTTCGCTGTATACACAGACCATCATGCAAAATTTGAAGTCTCTAGCTCTTATAGGTTCTGAGATCGACGCGTTCATACATACGGACAGACGGACAGACTGACAGACAGACGGACAGGGCCAAATCGACTCAGCTCGTCGCCCTGATCAAGAATATATATACTTTATGGGGTCTGCCACGCCTCCTTCTGCCTGTTACATACTTTTTGCAAAACCATTATACCCTGATTTCCCATTTTCAATGGGTTCAGGGTATAAAAATAAAATACAAAAAAAATTGTTAATATTTTGTGCTCAAGCCTTTAGCCTTAATGACGGCTGATAAGCGAGCTGGCATTGAGTCTACTAATTTTTTTGTTGTTTGCTCCCCAATATTCTTCCATTCTTTAACTAGGGCTTGCTTTAAGTCGGCTTTTGTTGATATAGCCCTCTTTCTTACACGCCTACCCAATTCTTCCCACAAATGCTCAATGGGATTGAGGTCTGGAGACTGTGGTGGGTGGGGCAGCACATGGGCGGCATTATAGGCAAGCCACATTTTCACAATATGGTCAGGATGCTTGGGGTCGTTGCTATGGTGAAATGTGAATGCATTTGGTATATTTGGTTTTTGGCCACTTTCCTTGATGTTCTCCATAAAAATATTTAGATATCCAGTTTTGTCCATGATGCCGTCTATGAAAACCAATTCAAACACACATGTAACCCGACACCAGAGCCCCTCCATCACCATGCTTAACAGTTGGTCTCATATTTTAAAGTTCAGTGTTAGGCTTTTTCCAAACAGTTTGGCGACCATCCGATCGGAAGATGTTGAATTTTCTTTAATCGGAAAACATCACCTGATGGTAGTAGTCCAAGGACATGCCTATAAACTCCTTAGCGTGGTCCAAATGTCTTTTTTTATTGGCATTTGAGATAAACGGTTTTCGTCTATCCACACTCGCATGGTAGTTGGACTCGTGCAGTACTCTGCGTACCGCCATCGGGTGAACATCCTTCCCAATTTATTTTTTTACATCAGCAGCGATCTGCGTTGAATATGTATTGGGGTCCGCTTTTACTTTCCGAACGATTTGGCTGCATTCCCGGCTGCTCAACAACTTTGGGCGACCTGTGTGCTTGCTACTCTCTAAGTTTGAGGCTCCTTTGAAACGATGGACGATGCTTCTAATTGTAAAGCGGCTACTATCCATAATTTTCCCTATTTCCGAGTTATATTTGCCCTGATCGTGCAAAATGTAGGATAATTTTCCTTAGAGCTATGGATGTTTCTTTTTGCTTAGGTGTCATTATTAAAGCAAACAATAAATTAGGAGTATTTCTAACTTAATTTAAAATCTCCAAATAAAACAAGTAAGAAAGCTCTAGTCGGGTCTGCCCGACTACGAGATCCCCTGAACCAAGTCCGAGCTGATTAAAACAACCTAGCTTACATCTTTTATCTATACATATTACCTCTGCGCGCATATACACATGCACACATACACACAGGCACGCATATTACCTCTGCGCGCATATACACATGCACACATACACACAGGCACGCATATACACATGCACACATATACACATACACATATACACATGCACACATATACATATATTAAATTCAAGTGACACGAAAGTGTTTGCACAAAAGTAATTTAAATTAAATAGAGCTATTTTAAACAGTTTAAATTCAAAATTAGTATTTGGTATATCCACCGTTGGCTTTAATAACCGCTTCCAATCGTTTATTCATCGATTTGATAAGCTTTTTAACGTATTCAATTGGTGTTTTCTGCCATTCCTCAAAAATTAACGCCTTCAGCTCAGTTTTATTTGTTGGCCGTCGCTTAGCTGTCCGTTTTTTCAGATCGGCACACAAGTTCTCGATAGGATTGAGATCTGGACTCTGAGCGGGAGTATCGAGCACCGTTTTACAATTATAAAGTAGCCAGAACCTTACTGTGTTGGCCTTATGCTTCGGATCATTGTCTTGGTAGAACTTGAATATTGGCTTACCCTCCCTAAAAAACTCAAATTTGTGGGCACTGGCTACGAAATGTTTGCGTAAAATGTCTAAATATCCATTGTGTTCTCAATAAAGCACAAGTCGCCCACCCCTTTGTTTGAGATGCTCCCCCACACCATCAAACTTTACTGTTGGAATTATATTTTTCTTTCAAGTGCTTTTAACGGCTTGCGCCACACTCTGCTGGGTCTGTCATTGTAATAAAGCATCATTTTGGTCTCATCGCAAAATATAGCTTCATTCCAATATGAGTCTGGCTGTCCTACGAGCATTCTGGCGAATGTTAGGCGTCTATTTATGTGATCAGCCGACATCAACGTTTTTTTCCGCGCAGCTCTGGATGAAAAGTCATTCCTTTTCAAGGCTCTGCGAACACTTTCCCGAGAAATTGTAATGCCACATTCTTCTTGGAGCTCACTGGCAAGCGTTCTGGTCGAAATAGTCGGGCTTTTGTTGATTTTTCGGGACATAATCCGCTCAGAACTATCATTTAAAGCGCAAGGTCGTCCAGTTGGAGGCATCGTTTGCAGTCTTCCCTCATTTTTTGCGCGACTTAAAATATTGTAGACGGTTCTCCTCGAAATTGCGAACATTTCTGCAATCTGCGGGACCGTTTTCCCAATGGAATGGTTATAGTAAACCAACTGAATCATATTAAACGATAAACGTTTTCCAGGCATTTTTAATGTTCTCAAATCTGTGTCTAATCTGCATCAACTCAAACGAAAAGTGATTAAATTGGTCAAAAAATTGCATTAGCAACAAATCTGTGTACGCAAAATTCCGAGTACAACGGTTATTGCGAATAACGCGAATAAAAGGCTGCTGATGATGCGGGCGTTTAGCTCCAGCATTAAGACCCACACTTTCTTCTAAAAATTTAATCCACAAAATAGAGGGTGTGGCTGAACTGCAATCTATCTCCATTAAAATTCCTGTTGCTCGTTTAACAAGCCCATCAGCAGTGTCAATATTGACTAACCCTTGTGTTTGTGCAGTTTTGAAATCCTTAACGGACTCCAGAATCCTGTTGCCTTTGAAAGATGTTGCTCGCTTGAAATTGAGTTAAGCTTCATTGAATTAAACCTAACAACATCGGCATTGGTTTCAAAGAGATGAATGACGTCATCTGGAACTTGGCCACTACTACATGTTGTTGTTTGAAATAAAGCATATGTCGTCGGCTGACATTTGACCAGATGCCATATTATTCAAAGCTATGGCAAACGGTTGATCATTTCTCTGACGCATTATTTCTGTAAGTTCAAAGAGCTTGAAGCATCCCCACAGAGACGACCCAAATATTGAACTATAAGGGTTGTGAGTGTCAGAAGTGGATTGAAATAACCATCTATCACCTATGGGACGTAGTTGCCTAAGATCACCTAAAACTATTACAGATATAGCTCCAAAAAGCAGCTTCTCTGTTATTAAAGATTTGTTTTAGACGGGAGTCTAGACATTTTAGATCCTACCATTGATATCTCATCAATTATTAAAACTTTCAGGTCAATTAAATTTGATCTTATTATGTTAAGCAAATCTGCACCCAATTCTTTAAATGAACAAGTAAGAACGTTGCAGTCAGGCGCCACCGACTGCGTGAGACTCTGTTCCTGTTAAAGGTGTGTGTAGGCTCAATAAATATGTTGACCGTCCGTCCGTTTTTCCGTATGTTTGATCGCGAGATTATCGAGATTCCTTTTTTGAGCATGTCTTTTACATCAATTCAGCTACAGTCATCAAATTTTATACATAGCTATTTTAAATAATATACTATTTTGGCTTTTATATATTTTAGATACCGGCTCCACATTTCACAAAATCAATTTAATATAAGTTCAGTTTCAAAAAAAGCCACATTAAAATTTTTTTTTAACTTTTTAGCCGTAAAAATTTTTATCAAAACCCATTAAGTAACAGAAGTTATAAACAAAATAAAAAAAAAACATTTTATTAAATAATAATATCACGCTGCTGCGATGGGAATCGAACCTGGATCACACGCTTCGCATGCCACCGACTCTAACCACTACACCACGGCGTCTCTTTCTCGACGATACGCGAAATTGAAAGTGGTGGTGTGTTGATTTGGTTAAACAGACTTGCGTTGTGGTAGCGAAGACCAAGGTTCAATCCCCAGTTAGGTGAACTAGAATTTATTTTACGGTGGCTTACATTATGATTATTATTATTATTTTTTTTTTCGTAACTTTAAATTTCATGAACAGTAACCCACAAGTCAAATTTGGATGCTCTACGTCTAAGACTGTAGGAGTTACAGTTTTACCCCATTTGCCACGCCCCAAATTGTCGTACCTATATATAACATATATTTTTTGGTAGAGGTAGGATACTAGTATATATATTCCAAATCGCAACTCTTAGACGGCAATATTGCCGAAATTATCACGGTTTTAGTAAAAGATATAGTAATTCCCGATTTGCCACGCCCCCAGAGGACGTGGACACATTTTATCTTAAGAGGATGTCAACAGTATCCCACATGCATTTGGACGCTCTAGTTATAAAATTGTAGGAGATATAGTTTTATCCGATTTGCCACGCCTCAATTGGCGTAGATATATAAACTATATCTTAAAAAACGTCCGCGTGGTGTACACGAAAATATATTCTAAATCCCATGTCTTAAACTGCAATACTGACGAAAATAACAGCGTTTTAGTCTTAATAGATATAGCATTTCCCGATTTGCCACGCTCCCTGTATGCGTATCGGAAAAATACTCAAACTTGATCTGACGCGGATACACACGAGTATATATTCCAAATTACAAGTTCTCTAGCTTCTATAGTATCCAAATGCTTTGCGCGTTCATACAGACAGACGGACAGACAGCAAGACGGACATTGCACAAATCTAAAAGACTCTTTTTCCCTTTGGGAACAGAGTCTAAAAACCGGACTGATTTACTAAGAGAGAAAAAGAAAAAACATACATTTTTGAGATGTGCATTATGAAGAAAATGAGAAATATAGGTAATTTGCATGAAATTTAATGATCTTATAAGTTGAGACAGATTTTCTGTTGAAATAACTGGCGGTAGTCTTATCAATCGACTATTATTATCCGGTTCATCATTTGAGTTTAAATTTATAAGATTTAATTGAGAACTTATCTCCAGGAAAAGCTAAAACCCTAAACTCATCATCTAAAGCAACTTGATTTTCTAAATTATTGTCCACATCCCCCTCACCTTCAATTGCCTCTTTTAAGCGCACCTCCTAACATAGTCGGTCTATCCCTAAATATGTCAAATTTGTCGCGTTCGGTGTTTAAATTCTCCTCATTAGACCAATAAAACTCCTCACAATTTCGCTCAATCAGCTCATTTTGCTCCTGCCTCCAATGAAATAACAACATCACTAGCTCCCTAAAGTGATTTGGCCTATCTTTGTTGATGTTGAAATTTCCATATCTAACTCTAAGAGGCTTGGTTCTTCTCCTAAGAAAACCACTTCCATCTAGAAGGGAATGAAATTCAAAGTCCAAGCTTTTGATGGGATCATCATCATCATTGTTATTATTATTGCGAATTTGTCGCGAAGTTTTGCTGAAATGATAATTAGCGGCAAAGTCAGCTAAGGTAATATTATCTAGATCATCGGGCCGCTGATTGTAATGATCTAACAGACCAACAGTGAAATGTCTGTTGAGTTTTCGGGCAAATTTTGGAGCTGTTGTTTGGACTTAAGCATTCTTACCCGGTTTTCGGAAAGTGCTGTATTTATATAAACGTCACTATTACTGGTTTCAGACATACGCAGTCCCATACAACAGTACACGGCTTCCTGAGCGGATATCTCAGTACCGGAAATAAATTTCTGCCCTATATGTTGCAGCTTTTGTTAATTGACAAGTTGTGGCATGTTTTTACGACTTCCACGTCATCACGCATTAATTTTTAAATCCCCCGTTGGATTTGTTAATATAATTAATAACGTAGCTGCAACATGCATAGGGATCTAATATAAACTGAATGTCAATATTTGCCCTTTGCATAGAAAGTAAATGCTTATTATATGCATTTACTTTAATAGCATTAAATGGGGGGGGAGGGGGAGAAAGAGGGGGGGGAGGGGCGGGGAGAAGGGGAAAAGAGAGGAAAAGAGGGGGAAGGAAGGGAGAGAAAGAAGAGAAAGAGGAGGAAATTAAATAGAAGCAAAAGAAGGAAATAAAATAATTTATAAGGAAAGAAAAAAAAAGAAAAAAAAATAAGATTTTTTTAAAAGAAAAGGAAGAAAAGGAAAGGGAGGAGGGAAAAAGAAAACGAGGGGGGGGGGAGGGGCGGGGAGAGAGGAGAAAAGGAGGAAGAAGAGGGGGAAGGAAAAGGGAGAGAAAGAGAGAAAGAGGGGAAATAAAAGAGAAGAGAAAAAATCAAAGGAGATAAAAAAAAGAATGAAAAAAATTAAAAAATTTTTAGGCTTTTTTAATCCAGATCTTATTGCCATAAAGTATTTCCGACAATGGGAAAAGAAGTTCAGATGGTGGCATTGGATGATAAGGAATACCAAAATTACATATGCGAGTTCCACTTACTTCCCGCATTCATGAATGCCCGTGATTGTGCTTTTGGTATTCAATTAAGCTGTTTAAACTAGCATCTGTCACATCAATAGTGATAAACTTGTTAATAAAGTCTATTACGGGTGGTATAGACCTTTGTCTGCTCTCGTCATTTACAAGATCAGCTTTGGGGCATCTCTCAGCCAAAACATTCCGTGAATGTGAGGGGAACCCCTTTGTTGAAATTCAACTCGCCAATAGTACTTTACAACAGGATGATTTCCGAAAGTACCTCCTTCTTTTTTCATGAGCTTAAGGATTTGTCTGTATTTAAAATCGAAATAGCGAGCACATGTAACGGGATCCGTTCTAATAAGTCTCGCTTTTTCGCGAAATTGCAAAGCTGCTGCACTTTCTTCTGAAATACCTACATTATCAACATTTCTTTCTAAAATAACTAACAGTTCTGTCCCACTAGCCGACAATGTTATAAAAAAGGTTAGCAAGTTAAATTGTCTTATCATTGCCATTACATTTTTTTCACCTTCCCAGTGAGCTGGAGATGACCGAATGTCTTTTAAAACTCGATGTCCTTCATCGTGAAGAATTAAGTTGCTCATATGGCTATCATTCAGAGCATTTGCTGCTGTTAAGCAGCAATGAGTAGGTTGCTTACGCAGACACTTAGAAGTGTTGCTTCTAATAAAATCATTTCTTAACCTTTTATAAGCATAGACAATTTTATCGGTTCTACAACCTCGCCTATCGAAGTTCCTGAGCTCAGACCTAACAATAAGTGAAAAACTTTGTGAACACTTCCTTTTTATTGCCTGCAAAGATTGCTGGAAAAGACAATTCCTCTGCATCCTCATCTGCAATCAAATCAAGGGTCGTTGGCCCTCTCCAGGAGCCATTTGAATTCTTTGCATATTGATGTTATCTATTTGAATATTGTCTACTAAAGTTTGTTGCCCGCCTGGATTTAGCTGTTATACTTCTATTTCTTATTGGGCCTCCTCTTCCTCAGAGATTACAATTTCATTAAAAAATATATTGTCTTCATTTGTAGCAAAAGAATAGTACACAATGAGGTGCTGAAGAAAGAGAAGACATTCTTTCTTTGTTAATAGATATTTCATGCTTCTGATAAAGCTCTGTTGATACTAAAAATCGCATGGCATTAATAATTTTAAGAGGCCAAATGGTTTCAGCCATGAAGTCATGGTTATATTCCATTCTACGTTTGAGGTGAAGCTGAACAACCTCGGCTTCATGAAAAGCCCTTGGGAGAGAAATGACGACATTGACGACATGGACGGGGACATTTACTACAGCTCCTTTTATTGAACTCTGACGCTCATGCCCTAAAGACTTTATAATCATAAATGGAAGACGAGGAGATATAAGAAGTTCTTCAAAAGACGTTAGATCCTTCAAGCATTCTGGAAGAATCGGAAAATCTAAGCCATTCGTTATTGAATTTTTTGTCAATCTACCTGATTTAATAGTGCAGCTACAAGACTTACAAAACTTATAAATGCCATCTTCTGATGGAAAGCTTGTTTCCAAAAACAATATCTTAGCATTGTATTCATTGTTGTCAATAATATATTGTTGCAGATGTTATCCACTTGATAGCGACAAAGCCCCTTGCAGCAAAGGCTAAGTTGGTCATTGCCCTGTTTGACTAATCTATTATAAGTGTATAATAAACGATGTGACATTTGTTTAAAGGTATTCGGCTGCACCAGCTCACTATGGTGGGATTCTTGACTTTCTGCTATAGTTTCTCTTGGTAATCTTCTTAAATTTTGTCTATTGAGTGTATTTGATTCGATTTCGATTACTCCGTACTCTAGCTCTTCGAGCTCTATCTTGCTCCCTAATTAAAAAAGTATGCACTAGTTATCGTCTTCGGAAAAGTCTTGCTATCCTATTTCGTGCCTGCTCTGCAAGTCTAGAATCAACATCCTGCCTAAGTGTTGCCCCACGTTGAGTGTCTGCTGACTGGTTTTCTCCCCGAGGCTCTGGTTTTCTCCCCGAAGCTCTGCGTTTGTCCGTCTTCTACTGTGATTCTATTGTGTTTTGTTGCTGTTCAACACTCCTTATTGTAAGGATTTTGGCATTACGTGTTGCCCTACGTATGAGTGTCTGCTTCCCTTTCTCTTCTCGCCTAAGCTCTGTGGTTGTCCATCTTCGTGCCGTGATCTATAGCGTTCAGTCTTTGTTCCCTTCTTTGTTGCCTAACATCAATATTTCTTCTAAGTGCTATTCTGGGAGATGTATCGGCTGCTTGCTCCTGTTCTCTAACTTGGTCTCTCTGCCTGCGAGTTGCTCTTTATCTATTGCTATTTCTAAATGCCTGAAATCGCATTCGTTGTGAATCAGACACATTATTTTTCCGGGCATTTTTAAAATTTTAGGTAATATTTAATATTAATTTTAACTTAAATATTTATATAATTATATATATATGTATTATTGTTTTTATATTTTTATTTTTTTATATATATGTACAGTGACGAACAAAATTATTGGCACAGGAAGCATTTTTAGCTTTCTGGCCAACTTTTGACCCTTTAAATATCGATAAATAAAAAATAAAAAAAATTATCAATTAGATTAAACTATTTATTATAAATTATCAGAATTTTTTTATTTTAAAAGTAACAACTAGTATTAATATTAAATTAAATTAAACACAAGTAAGATAGCTCTAGTCGGGTCTGCCCGACTACGAGATCCCCTGAACCAAGTCCGAGCTGATTAAAACAACCTAGCTTACATCTTTTATCTATACATATTACCTCTCGCTCATATACACATGCACACATACACACAGGCACGCATATATACATAGCACACATATACACATGCACACATATAC
>JAWNOY010000380.1:0-80565 GCA_035045545.1 Drosophila gaucha
GCATTGCTCATCTGGATCGAGTCTGGTTGGATGGCCTCATACTAAAATCAAAACGTTACTGCCTGAAGACACTCACAAGCTTTTTGAATCGTATCTATACAATAGAGTATTTGCAGTGAGATGCAAATCTACTATGTCTGCGGACTACATTATAGAAGCTGGAGTTCCTCAAGAGCAGCGTACTCGGGCCTACCCTCTATGTCCTGTACACAGCGGATATCCCTACAAGCGTACGTCTTACAACATCTACGTTTGCTGATGACACCGCGATTCTAAGTCGCTCTAGATGCCCAGTTCAAGCAACAGTACAACTAGCTGATCATCGGTGGTGGTAGTGGAAAAGTGGCTAGCAGACTGGCGCATTAAAATAAACGAACAAAAGTGCAAACACGTAACGTTCACTCTCAACAGGCAAAGCTGTCCTCCAATGACCCTAAACAACAAGCAACTTCCCCAAGCTCATTATGTTACGTATCTCGGAGTTCATCTCGACAGGCGCTTGACTTGGCGGAGACACATTGACGCAAAAAAAATGCAGTTAAAACTTAAAGCTAATAGCCTTCATTGGATCCTAAACGCCCGATCACCCCTATGTTTGGACTTTAAGGTCCTCCTCTACAACTCCGTTCTTAAACCTATCTCACTTGTGGCTCTCAACTATGGGGGAACGCAAGCAGCAGCAACATTGACATCATACAACGAGCACAATCCAAGATCCTAAGGACTATTACTGGGGCACCATGGTATGTTCGAAACGAGAACATTCACAGTGATCTGAACATTCGACTAGTAAAAGATGAAATAGCACACCAAAAAGCGAACTACACCATCAAACTCTCAATGCATCCTAACCATCTTGCGAGATCTTTATCTCGGGTATGCAACCAAACCCGTCTTCAGCGCAACGACCTTCCAGCCCAGCAATAAAACCTCGAGGCCCGTAACCTTCATTCAGTCAACATGACTGTCAATTATTTAATATTATTGTAAGATTTGATAAACTTATTGTTAGACTCCTTCAGGAGTAGATCCAATAAATAAAAGCAAAGTAAAAAAAAAAAAAAAAAAACAATGCGGAACGTAAGCACAGTAACATTGACATCATACCACGAGCACAATCCAAGATCCTAAGGACTATTACTGGGGCACCATGGTATGTTCGAAACGAGAACATTCACAGTGATCTAACATTCGACTAGTAAAAGATGAAATAAGCACACCAAAAAGCGAACTACACCATCAAACTCTCAATGCATCCTAACCATCTTGCGAGATCTTTATCTCGGGTATGCAACCAAACCCGTCTTCCAGCACAACACGCGACCTTCCAGCCCAGCAATAAAACCTCGAGGCCCGTAACCTTCATTCAGTCAACATGACTGTCAATTATTTAAATATTATTGTAAGATTTGATAAACTTATTGTTAGACTCCTTCAGGAGTAGATCCAATAAATAGAAGCAAAGTAAAAAAAAAAAAAAAAAAAAACTATGGGAGACGCAAGCAGCAGTAACATTGACATCATACCACGAGCCACAATCCAAGATCCTAATGACTATTACTGGGGCTGCATGGTATGTCTTCGAAACGAGAACATTCACAGTGATCTGAACATTCGACTAGTAAAAGATGAAATAGCACACGCAAAAAGCGAACTACACCATCAAACTGTCAATGCATCCTAACCATCTTGCGAGATCTTTATCTCGGGTATGCAACCAAACCCGTCTTCAGCGCAACGACCTTCCAGCCCAGCAATAAAACCTCGAGGCCCGTAACCTTCATTCAGTCAACATGACTGTCAATTATTTAAATATTATTGTAAGATTTGATAAACTTATTGTTAGACTCCTTCAGGAGTATATCCAATAAATAAAAGCAAAGTTAAAAAAAAAAATTAGTGATACTGCACATCGAAAATAGTCGTTCAATTGTTCTAGCTCATCGCGCATATCGCTAAAAGTATCGCGGCAAACAGGCACCAGTTGACATGACTATTCATCGTAGTAGGAGATCGTCAACATGCCGTTCATTAATAAGTTCAAATGAACTTATTAAAGCAGTGAGTGATCGTCGTCTCGCTCAGCATTTTATTATCACTGAAGCCACAATGCGGCGTATTTTGAAGGATGATTTACATTTTTTTTCGTATAAAGTGCAATTAACACAAAAAACAACTTTGCCGACAGACCATCCGTGTCGCTTGGAATACGGCCAAACAGTCGTTCAAATGGTTGACGCTGAATATAATTGTTGGAAGCAAATGTGAATGACTGATGAGGCACACTTCAACCTCTCTGGCAGCATTAATAAGCAAATTGTCGCATTTGGGATACTGTGGTATGTTTGGTATTGTACTGACATACGCCCAACCTAATGCAGTGTATTCTGCAATATAATATAGGGACACTTTGTCGCTATGCATACATAACGCAAAGACATCATCATCATCATCAGTGCAATTGTAATCCGATCGGCCACTTATATGTATGTGGACCGAAAAATTAAACCGTTAATTGACAACGTAAACGTAAAAAACATTGTGAAAAAAACCCTTTTATCAAATAAACACGATATATAATTTTAAGCGTAGCGACAAAAATGACTGCGTTTAGTATTAATAAAAAAAAATCAACTAAAATACTGTGTAGAATAAAATAAAAAATAAAGCTATATAAAAAAAATATAATAAATCAAATGATCAAACTGCGACGGACGGACTCAAGTAACCCGGTGAGGCTCTGCGAGGGAGTGCCTTGACGGAAGCTTAAGGTACCCGATTAAATGGAAGTGCGTCCAAAAGACCTTTTTAAGATTGTGGATTCTGCTCCTATAGAGCAACGCTTTAAGCAGTTTTTGAGGTGTGTCGGAACGCGGGACCACGCCCACTCACAATAGATGACTAAGGGGACGACAGCAGAAGAAGACGAAACCACAAAGTAAACGTGGAGGGAAACGTAAGCGGTCTACTCAGCAACGCCGCCTGGAGAAGGAAGGAATGTAGAGTACATACACCCGGCTGCATTCAAATGCCAATGCCGCACTTTGCCATAATTGAAGCTCTAACTATCAAGCCGGTGCATTTTCAAATGCTGCTTGACAAAAAACTAACATTTGATAGGCTTTCTGTACTAACACATACGATTGGACGTTGATTTATATTCAACTAATTATTGTGAGCCAATCGTATGACAACTAACAAATAACTTTTCCACATCTCTGGCGCTGAGTATTTTACTCAGCAGCTTAATAAATACTTTAATTCGTTCAATTATAAAATTTTTTTTTTTTTTTTAAAAAGATTAAAAAATACTATATAAGAAAAAAATAAAAATAATATTTCATGCTTTCAAACTCTATCTAAAAGGAGGATAATTTAGTAGCTGTGAGGAAAAATGTTGGACCATCAGTCCAAAATAGCGGATCTCAACCGCAAATGTTATTAACAATGTCGAAACTGCTTCAATCGAGTTAAAGTTACCAACAGTCCTGATCATAATAATTGTTGTTTTGCTACCTGCAAACACATTAACAAAGCTCTATAAGTTGCACAATAGATGCATAAAGAAAAAATTCTCGAGCAGAGCCAAAGATCTGGACAAAGTCTAAATAAAAGATAAAAAAATAAAAATAAGTTATATTAATATATACATTTCTGTTTAATTTTTAAACATAGAAAAAATTCTAATACTTTAACATTTCAAATAATCGTGTAATTAGAATCATGGCACTTAGAAACGCCTTTGCAGCAATATATGGAGATTAAACTAAAATAAACAAAAAAAATATGAGATTAAGTGATAGATGTAGCACCATCACCGTAGGAACAACGAGTTTGTATTCAGAGCTCTTCGCGTACTGAGTACATTTCGCAAATATATTTAAATTCAAGAGTTCGAATATACCTATATGGATATATTCGAAACACAGTTCAGCCCACTGGTTCATTGCAGTAAAACAGAAAAGGGCATAGTACTTTCATCCTTGCCATATGTTAGAGTAAAAATTTTAAATGAGGAAAATACAATATTATTCCCAGTAACTATATTTTTGGTGTTTTTGCATCCGTAATTGATGTTAACCAAAATATATAAGTTATGGAATGAAGTGTATTAGCGTCACAAATAAATAGACATAAAAACAAATTTGAAAAATCACACAAATGTATCAACAAAGATATAACAATCAAAGTTGATACGCTGAAATATCATGTCAATACGCTAATAACCCAGTACAATAATATTATCGATATTGTAAGTACATATAACAACAAACTTACAGCAGAACATGACAAGCAGTGTCAAAAACTTCTCCAATCTTTAAATACAAGATTGGAAAATATTGGCATCAGCAATATTGATATAAATGTACCTGATGACCAGCATGCTGAATTTAATGAAAATCAGGTTGGAGAAGTGAATGAATCAAAGCCACTTATTGACACAGAATCTGATAGTGAAATTGAGATACTAGAAGAATCAAACATACCAAAAATGGCACAAGCCATAGTCGAATTTTTAAATCTAGCTTCATCTTTAGTCCCAGAATTTGATGGAAAGCTGAAGTTTTTCTAAAGTTTTTTGGATGCATTAAATCTAATAGATTCATGACTACTAATAGATTCATTAAAAGGCAAAGGAGAAAGGAATCAGTAGAAGTTATTTCTGCAAAGGTCCTAAACTTACAACAAAAGAGTAAAACGGCAAACCAATATACCCAAGAGGTAGAGAAATTGACAAAGTCTCTAGAAGAAGTTTATATCAATGATGGTTTGTCACTTGATTTAGCTAATAATAATAGTACATCACAACACTCGCTGTCAAAGCTATGACTCAGAACTTCTCTAAGGTAAAAATTATCATGCAGACACATTCAATAATATAAATGATGCCATTTCTAAGTTTGTAAACAGCTGTACCGAAGCAACAGGACAGTCAAATACTGTACTGTAATTCCAACAGCGTCAAAATGGCTGCAATCAAGGCAACCGAGGTAATTACCGAGGAAGAGGTAATAGCCAAAATAACGGTTACAATACAATAACAACAGAAATAACAGGGGCCAAGGCCAAAATAGAGGAAACTTTAGAGGCCGTGGAAATTCCAATAGAGGAAATTCCAACCGTGTCAGAGTAACCAGAATACTTCGGGAAACTCCCAGGCACCTCCAGATACTCATAATTAAACACTAAAATATATACCGTTAATCTTAGTCTCAGCAATTTCGTATCATTCAAAAATGTGCAGAATATTTCAATCATTAAAAGAAAATTCTGATGTGTCTCATGACATCCAATCAAAAAAAAATAGACATTCGAGGCATAAGAGAAGGAGTAATAAACTCCAAAGGACTAGCCTCAATCGAACTCCAAACAGACAAATATATTATTCCATATAAATTTAATTTACTTCATTTAGATTTCGCAATCCCCTGCGATGGAATAATAGGAATAGATCTTATAATAAAATTTAACTGCCGGTTAGAATACAATAGTTCCAAAGAATGGTTTATAATAAGACCACAAAACCTAACGTATTCTATTTATGTTCCAATAACATTTAGTTCTGGTAATAATTCAACAGCAAGATCCCAAGTGATACGCAAAATAAAGTTGTCTTCAGCAGGAGAAATCATTTTAATTCCCAATCAGGAAATTAAACCGGGTGTTTACGTTGCAAATACAATTGCAACAACCCAAAATGATTTTTGTCCGATTCGTAAAAACAACAAATACATGCCAAATAATAGGCATGAACAACTTAAAATTTGAATCACTTTCGAACTACGAAGTAGTTAAAAAAAAAAAATAATAGAAAAGGATCTGTTTTGGATAAATTAAAGAAAAATGTTCCACCATTGTTTAAGAAACACTTGAAGAAATATGCACCTAGTATAGTGAAGTGTTCGGACTTGACGAACCAATTACAACAAATAATTTCAATAAACAAAAATTGAGAATGAAAATTGAGATGATGAACCGGTATATGTAAGAAACTATCGATATCCGCATAGCCAAGTAGAAGAAATCCAGCAGCAAGTTGGAAAGTTAATTGAACAAAATTATCTTGAACCATCTGTTTCACCATAAGACAGCCCACTTTTATTAGTTCCAAAGAAAACCCTTCCGGGCTCTAAAAAGAAAAAATGGCGATTAGTGATTAACTATCGTAAAATAAAAAAAAAATCTACTGTCCGATAAATTTCCGCTCCCCAGAATTGACGATATTCTTGATCAATTGGGTCGAGCTAAATATTTTTCATGCCTTGACTTAATGTCAGGTTTCCACCAAATCGAACTTGAGGATAACTCAAGAAATATAACGTCTTTTTCAACAAACAATGGCGCATATCGCTTCATGCGATTACCATTTGGCTTAAAAATAGCGCCTAATTCATTTCAGAGAATGATGACAAAGGCATTCACAAGCTTACCCAAGCTTTCCTTTATATGGATGATTTAATTGTTATTGGTTGTTCTGAACAACATATTATTAAAAATTTAACAGATGTTTTTAAACTTTGTAAAAAAAACAATCTGAAATTGCATTCAGAAAAATGTTAATTTTTCATGCATGAGGTGATGTTCTTAGCTCACAAATGCACGGATAAAGGAATCCTACCAGATGACGAAAAATTTGACGTCATCAAGAATTATGCAGTCCTACATGATGCGGATAGCGCTAGACCTTTCGTTTAATTTTGCAATTATTATAGACGTTTTATACAAAACTTCGCCGAATTTTCCCGGCACATAAAATGATTATGTAAAAAGAAGGACCCATTTGAATGGACAGCGGAATGTCAAAAAGCATTCCAGTATCAAAAAAGAAGCTCGTTCAACCAAATTTATTACAGTACCCAGATTTTTGCAAAGAGTTTTGCATAATCACAGATGCAAGCAAACAAGCATATAGAGCAGTTTTAACTCAAACCTATAATGGACTCCAACTCCCAGTTGCATATGCATCAAGAGCATTCACTAAAGGTGAAAGCAATAAGAGTGCTACAGAACAAGAACTAGCAGCAATACATTGGGCAATAACACATTTTCGACCATATATATATGGCAAACACTTAACAGTTAAAACTGATCACAGACCATTAACATATTTATTTTCTATGGTAAATCCAAGTTCTAAATTAATACGCATGCGACTCGAATTAGAAGAGTATGATTTTACAGTAGAGTATCTGAGAGGTAAAGATAATTTCGTGGCAGACGCCCTTTTAAGGATAACAATATCTTAGTTTACTTGAATAGAAAAGTCCTGAAAGTCACTACCAGGCAAGTAGACACAACTATTTCTGCGCAGAAAATAAACAAGAACTATTGCCAAAGCAAAGTCTTGAAAAAGCTTCTAAGCCCAAAGTATACGAAGTCATCACAAATGACGAGGTACGAAAAGTCGTGACCTTGCGAATAACAGATTCCACATGTCTATTGAAACACGGAAAAACAGTTGTTGCAAGAATTAATGTTAGCGATTTATACTCCAATGGAATACTCGACTTAGGTCAGTTTTTCCAAAGGCTTGAATGGCAAGCCGGTGTATCTAAAAGCAGCCAGCTAAAAGTGGCACCGAGCGAAAAGATCTTTGAATCAATTTCAATAGATACTTTCAAAAACATGGGCAATAAAAACTTAAAATCATTAAGAGTAGCGCTACTCAAGCCGGTGACCCTCATCCAAGACGATGAAGAAAAAGAAGCTATATTGTCTACACTCCATGACGATCCAATTCAAGAAGGTCATACAGGTATTAATAAAACATTTGCAAAAATAAAGAGACAATATTATTTGAAAAACATGACTAAACATGTAAAATAGTACATTAATAAATGTCCAAAATGCCTGACGTCGAAAATGACAAAACACACAAGATCACCTATGATAATAACCGAAACTCCACAATATGCTTTTGACAGAGTAATAGTAGACACAATTGGTCCACTACCTATATGTGATTTGACGAAGTATTTAGTAGCAATTCCTGTTGCAAAAATTGCAAAAGCCATATTCGAATCTTTTATTCTGAAGTACGGTCCAATGAAGACGTTCATTACGGACATGGGAACGGAATATAAAAATTCTATTATAACTGACTTGTGCAAATATCATAAATAACTATAATATATTACGTTATTTTTTAAAAAAGGGAGGTGTAGTATGTTGTATGCCAAATGAGCATATGACCACAGTATTGAGAGTATACAATATAACAAGTGATCATATGACCAACTTTAAAGTAAGAGTAACAACTCATAGCATAGCGACACTTTGTTGTTATGTTTATACAATAACAAATATACATAAGTGCAGTAATAGGATCCATCGCTTATGCGGACTGGCCGCAGCATGAGAACGCTAGCGTAAGCACTTCTTAAGTATGTACCATCTGTACATATATATACATATAAGTTAACAACTAAGCATAAAATCATAAAGTGTATTGCCCTAGCAACTAAGTAGCTTTACCAAAACAATGCTGACGCGCCAGAATTGAGTTCAGCGCTCCGCGCTAAGAACGGACAACAAAGTAAGCGCACACTTCCTATATGAAGTGCTGTATTGCTATTCATGGCACATAACAAGATTATGTAAAAAGAATGTTCCATTTGAATGGTCAGCAGAATGTGAAAAGGCATTCCAGTACCTAAAAAATCAACTTGTTCAACGAAATTTATTACAGTACCCAGATTTTAGCAAAGAGTTTTGCATAATCACAGATGCAAGCAAACAAGCATGTAGAGCAGTTTTAACTCAAAACTATAATGGACTCTAACTTCCAGTTGCATATGCATCAAGAGCATTCACTAAAGGTGAAAGTAATAAGAGTACTACAGAAGAAGAGCTATCAATAATACATTGGGCAAAAACACATTTTCGACCATATATAAGTAAACAGATAATAATATTAAATTAAGTTTCTGTTTCTATGCCCGAATGTGTTGTAAAATATAAAGAGTACTTTCTGCGTACTCGTTACAACACAAGCAGTTATATATGCAAACCTGTAGGTAATACGCTCGGCTTCATGTACAGAGCACATGATAAAGCTCTTCTTTGCTTGAGGCTCAATTCGACAAGACTGGCCATAAAATAACTGGTAAATAATGACAAGTATATATGCATTGAAATAAGCACATGCGTTAATTTATAACTGGCGCCCAACAAGGAACGAAATCCAATAGGACAGGAAGCATACAGCAGAAGTCAACAGGAGAAATCCAACAATACCGAAAGGCAACTGGATAACATTTCTAAGTGGAACGCTCCAACGGGATCGCTGCGAGAAGATAGGAAGAAGCCCAAGCAAAATTGTAAGTGACTGTTCGCAAAAAATTGATGTACTTTATTTTTTTTGTGTGTGGAAAATTTAACCTAAAAAGTTAAAGCAAAAAAAGAGAAAGAAAAACTTGAAAAAATAACTTAACAATTCGGTAGCGTGAAAATAAGCGTTGCGGCTAATAAAATGTTTAAGCTAAACAAATTTTTTTTAAACGAAAAAGAAACAAGTAAGAACGCTCTAGTCGGGACTGCCCGACTACGAGATCCCCTGAACCTTTCTTCGAGTTTGCATTTTTACATATGTACATACAGAAAGATCTGAATGCAAGCATTACAATGAAACTCAAATTACGATTTAACAAATAAAATTCAAAGAATAACGCACACATTTGATTGTATGTGTGCACACGTATAGACTGTGTGCACACGTATTGGCGCTCGCTGCCGCGTGCTTTTGTCAATTGACAAAATCTTTAGTTAAATAACTTCTATGTTACTTAACGGATTTAAATAACATTTTCAGCATTGCAATTTTTCATTTTACTGAAAATACGGTTTTAATTAAAAAGTTATAAAAAAATAAATTGTGGCTCTGATAATATTTTGTTTGAAAAAAATTTATTTTGTAAAATGTGGGGCTGGTATCCAAAATGTAAAAAATAGAAAGTGTATTTTGTTTACAAGAAGCCAAATGCAAAGTTTGGTGACTGTAGCTAAAAAGATGTAAAAGATATGGTCCAAAAACAGAATCTTGATAACGTTTTTAGTCGATATCAGTGAATCAAGAAAAGTTATCGAATATCTAAAACAAACTGTATACATGGACCTTCGTGCGAAATTTCACGTCTCTAGCTCTAGACGGACGGACGGACAGACGGACAGGGCCAAATCGACTCAGCTCGTCACCCTGATCAAGAATATATATACTTTGTGGGGTCGGCCACGCCTCCTTCTGCCTGTTACATACTTTTTGCAAAACCATTATACCCTGATTTCCCATTTTCAATGGGTTCAACATCCCACATGCAAAATTTGAGCGCTCTAGCTCCAAAACTGTAGGAGATACAGTTTTATCCGATTTGCCACGCCCTTAATGAGCGTAAATATCTATAATATAAATTTTTGATTCCGGGTGATCTACTTGCATATGTTTTCCAAATTTCAAGTCTCTAGCTCTTAATACGCTCAAAATATTATAAGATTTATACAAATCGATATATATATATTCCCGATTTGATACGCCCCCAGGGGTCGTGGGTATATAACTTTTTGATCTAACTTAAGGGAAGGTCAACAGTAACCCACATGCCAAATTTGGATGCTCTAGCTTCAAAACTGTAGGAGATATAGTTTTATCCGATTTGCCACGCCCACAATAGGCGTAGATATAAAAACTATATCTGAAAACGTCCGCGTGGTGTACACGAATATATATTCTAAATCCCATTTCTTAGACTTCAATATTGACGAAAATAACAGTGTTTTAGTCTTAATATATATAGCATTTCCCGATTTGCCACGCCCCTGTGGGCGTATCGGAAAATACTCAAACTTATTCTGACGCGGAGACACATGAGTATATATTCCAAATTACAAGTCTCTAGCTTCTATAGTGTCCAAACGCTGCACGTTCATACAGACAGACGGACAGACAGCAAGACGGACATTGCACAAATCCAATAGACTCTTTTTAGACTCTGTTTCCAAAGGGAACAAGTAAGAATGCTCTAGTCGGGTCTGCCCGACTACGAGATCCCCTGAACCAAGTCCGAGACGGTGTTTTAAACAATCTAGCTTACATCTTTTACCGGTACAAATTACCCACTGCGCGCACACACACACGCACACATATACATACACAAGCAAGCGCGCCGCTTACTGCGTACATAATTTAGCGGCTGCGCTTGAGCTGCATTCTGGGCAGCATTATGAGAAATTCATTGTTAGATAACTTCGGTTCTAGACCTACTTTCTTAATGAAATTTTCAGGACATAATATTGACATCTAGAGGTGTATATATACAAAATCCCAACTCTCTAGTATTTGAAATACGTTTTTTCCACTTATGGGGCTAATGGGGGGAGGTATCCAAAATTTAAAAAAATTATTATCTATATTTACATCACAGCAACTTACGTAGTCAATTTGGTATCTCTAGCTATCATGGTCTATAAGTTATAGCTTAAAAACAAAGTCAAAATATCGATTGTTATCGATAATAAGGAAATGGGATGAGTTATCGAAAAAAAAAAATAAACTTGTACTGCGTATGGTATACAAGAATATATATCTAAAATCTCAAGTCTCTAGCTTTTGTGGTTTACGAGATCACTGCGTTCATACGGACGGACAGACGGACAGACGGACAGACGGACAGACGGACAGACGGACGGACGGACAGACGGACAGACGGACATGGCTAGATCGACTCAGCTCGTCGTCCTGATCAAGAATATATATACTTTATGGGGTCTGCCACGCCTCCTTCTGCCTGTTACATACATTGTCACAAAACCATTATACCCTGAATTCCCATTTTCAATGGGTTCAGGGTATAAAAAGAGTCTATTGGATTTGTGCAATGTCCGTCTTGCTGTCTGTCCGTCTGTCCGTCTGTCTGTATGAACGCGCAGCATTTGGACACTATAGAAGCTAGAGACTTGTAATTTGGAATATATACTCGTGTGTATCCGCGTCAGATCAAGTTTGAGTATTTTTTCGATACGCCCACAGGGGGCGTGGCAAATCGGGAAATGCTATTTCTATTAAGACTAAAACACTGTTATTTTCGTCAATATTGAAGTCTAAGAAATGGGATTTAGAATATATATTCGTGTACACCACGCGGACGTTTTGAGATATAGATTTTATATATGCGCCCATTGTGGGCGTGGCAAATCGGATAAAACTATGTCTTCTACAGTTTTGAAGCTAGAGCATCCAAATTTGGCATGTGGGTTACTGTTGACCTTCCCTTAAGTTAGATCAAAAAGTTATATACCCACGCCCCCTGGGGGCGTACCAAATCGGGAATATATATATATCGATTTGTATAAATCTTATAATATTTTGAGCGTATTAAGAGCTAGAGACTTGATATTTGGAATACATGTGCAAGTAGATCACTCGGAATCAAAAATATATATTATAAATATTTACGCCCATTAAGGGCGTGGCAAATCGGATAAAACTGTATCTCCTACAGTTTTAGAGCTAGAGCGTCAAAATTTTGCATGTGGGATACTGTTGACCTCCTCTTAAGATAAGTTAAAAGTTATGTATCCACGTGTTCTGGGGGCGTGGCAAATCGGGAATTACTATATCTTTTACTAAAACCGTGATAATTTCGGCAATATTTCCGTCAAAGAGTTGGGACTTGGAATATATATACTAGTATCCTACCTCTACCCAAAAATATATGTTATATATAGCTACGCCCATTTGGGGCGTGGCAAATAGGGTAAAACTGTATCTCCTACAGTCTTAGACGTAGAGCATCCAAATTTGACATGTGGGTTACTGTTCATGAAATTTAAATTTATGAAAAAAAAAATAATAATAATCACAATGTAAGCCTCCGTAAAACAAATTCTAGTTGACCTAACTGGGGATTGAAGCAGGGTCTTCGCTACCACAACGCAAGTCTGTTTAACCAAATCAAAACACTTCCAAACTCAGTTTGGCACATAGTCGCGCAAGAGACGCAGTGGTGTTGTGGGTAGAGTCGGTGGCATGCGAAGCGCGTGACCCAGGTTCGATTCCCATTGCTGCCGCGTGATATTATCATTTTTTTTTTTTTTTTATAACTTCTATGTTATTTAATGGATTTTGATAAAATTTTCAGCATAAATCCTTATATTTATCAAAACAAATTCTAGTTGACCTAACTGGGGCAAGTCTGTTTAACCAAATCAACACACCAAACTCAATTTGGCGCAAGAGACGCCGTGGTGTAGTGGGTAGAGTCGGTGGCATGCGAAGCGCGTGACCCAGGTTCGATTCCCATCGCTGCCGCGTGATATTATCATTAATTAAAATGTTTTTTTTTAATTTTTTTATAACTTCTATGTTACTTAATGGATTTTGATAAAACTTTCTGCATAAATCCTTATATTTTATTAAAAATACGGTTTTACCTAAAAAATTTAAAAAAAATGTAAATGTGGCTTTATTTGCAACTGAACTTATATTAAATTGATTTTGTGAAATGTGGAGCCAGTATATAAAATATATAAAAACCAAAATAGTATTTTATTTTAAAAAAGCTATATGTAAATTTTATGACTGTAGCTAAATTGATGTAAAAGACATGCTCGAAAAAGGAATCTCAATAATCTCGCATTCAAACATACGGAAAGACGGACGGACGGTCTACATATTTATTGAGCCTACACACCTTTAACAGGAACAGAGTCTGACGCAGTCGGTGGCACCCGACTGCAACGTTCTTACTTGTTTCCTTTGGGAACAGAGTCTAATTAAAAAAAAAAGACATATTTTTCTCTCCTTTTAACTGTTTGACAGCGTGAAAAACGCTGCGACATACTAAAAGTTAAAAAAAAGGAAACAATTTTTCTAACCAAAAAATTCGAACTCTTAAAAAATTATTTAAATGCAAATACATTTTTAACACTTTTTTGTGAAAAAAGTTGAATAAAATAGCCAAAGAATAAGTAAAAGAATACATCCTGCTTCAGTGAATGCTCATGAGTTGGGCTTACAGAGAAGTGAAAATCGAGTTTGAGAGTGACGAAGATAGGGAGTTAGGATTTATCCCGGAAACAGTAAGCCATTTTAATATGTACCCAATAGTTTTAAAAACGTTGGTAGGGAGTGCTGTAAATGGCGTCCCCTTATCGAACAGGAGAGGAGACTGAAAGATGAGTTCAGAGCGGAACTTGAGGCAGTTAGAGGCCAAGTTAATGCCCTAAGAATAGAGTCCCCACAAGAAGAAGTTTACCAAAGGGTAACCATTGGCTCCAGAGTAAGATGCGAGATGAAACTAGACATTGTTAAGTCAGTGCCTAATTTTAATGGGTGCCACGAGGAATATGTGTCGTGGAGGCAGGCAGCCGTAGATGCCTACGAAATTTTCAAGCGGTATATAGATAGCGAGGCCCACTACGAGGCCGTAGCCATTTTGAAAAACAAAGTTAGTGGCCCAGCACGTGCTGTACTCACATCGCACAATACAATGCTTAATTTCGATGCAATAATTGCCAGACTCGACAGCAAGTACGCGGACAAGACATCCTTGCGCGTACTAAGACCTAGACTTAATGGACTATTATGATGAAGTAGAAAAAAAACTTACTTAATACTTACTTAATAGTGATGACGCAAAACGAACTGCGCTGCGATCAGAAACGATGCACGCTTTCAAGGCAGGACTCAGGAAGCCCCTGAAATCCCTAGACATTCCAGCAATGGCTACAGATTTGCCATCTGCTTTGGCTGCGGCTCAAGAAGCTGAAAACAGTATAGAGAGAAGTGCATTCGCTGCGTCATATGCTAGAGTAGTCGAGGAGAGAAACCATTAAGGGCGATAATATGAGGTACAACAATCACAACCAGACCAGACAGGGGAGGGGCCGAGAAAAGAATCCACATTTTGTTGGAAGTCAAGGCCAAAATAAGACACAACAGTGGGACTCTAAGGCACCCCTAAGTGGCAAAGAAGTACAAATATTGAACCAGCCTTAGCCTATGGACGTTGATCCATCGACAGCTAGGTTTAGGCAGCAGACCAACTGGGGGAAGCCACCAGCCATCGCCACACAGGGTGCAACTCAGAAGAGTCATAATACATCATAGCGAGCGACAGGCTATAGTCGGCAAAAAGTTAATAATATAACCCAACAAGCCCCTAGCCAAGACGAAAAAGAATATAAATATATAGCCGAGGCTATGAATGCAGAAGTGGACGAAGAAAGTGATTCGCCAGGGGAAATGAACGGCTGAATTTTTTAGGCAACGATCCCAATTGCCGTTCATTGAGCGACAGTTGGGTGGCAAAACATTAAAAATCCTTATTGACCCCGGTGCTGCAAAAAATTACGTCAAGCCCATAAAGGGACTAAAGGCGTAACATCTGTCGTTACTCCATTTACTGTGAGCTCCATTCATGGGTCCAGTAAAATTGAAAATAAGTACTCTATGGTAATTTTTAAGAAAATTGCTACATTTTTTATGCTACCCTTGACACCTTCGACGACATAATAGGCTGCGATCTGCTCACTCAAGCAGGGGTAACTATAAACCTAACAAGAAATAGTATAAAATACGGCACAGAATCTGAAGCACTCAAATACCACCCCTGTGATAGCGTAAATTTTACACGAATAGACGATATGATAGTCCCCGAATCGGTAAAGAGCGAATTTAGAAAAATTATCCTAAAGAGGATAAGCGTATTTTCGACCTCTAACGAGGCACTGCCTTTTAACACCTCAATAGTCGCCACGATTCGTACCGAGGACAAAGAGGCGGTATATTTAAAACTTTAGCCGTATCCCATTGGAGTTGCGGATTTTGTTAATAACGAAATATCTCAACTGTTAAACAACGGCATAATAAGGCCATCGAGATCAGCATACAACAGCCCAGCTTGGGTTGTTGATAAAAAAGAGGTACATATCAATGCCAGCAGGAATAAATGGCTCGTCAGTGATTTCAAACTGAACGAAAAGACTATCGCCGACCGGTACACAATGCCAAGTATCCAAATGATTTTGGCAAATCTAGGAAAAGCTAAATATATTTCCACATTAGATCTCAAATCAGGCTACCACCAAATATACCTCGCAGAACACGATCGCGAAAAGCCTTCTTTCTCCGTAAATGGAGGAAAATATGAGTTGTGTCGACTGCCCTTTGGTTTAAAGAATGCGGGAAGCATCTTTCAGAGAGCGATTGGCGATGTTTTACGGGATCAGATCGGTAAAATATGCTATGTCTACGTCGACGACATGATGATATTTTCCGAAAATGCCGCCGATCACATCCGCCACATCGACATGGTACTCCAGCGACTTTGCGACACTAACATGAGGGTCTCTAAAGAGAAAACGAAGTTTCTCAAAGACAGTACATGGGCTTCATCGTTACCAGTGATGGGGCAAGAACCGACCCAGAGAAAGTAAAGGCGATTCAGGAGTACACTGAACCGAAAAATGTATATGCTCTAAGATCATTTCAAGGACTAGCCAGTTATTACAGATTGTTCATTAAAGACTTTGCGTCCATAGCAAGACCTTTAACAAACAGATTGAAAGGCGAGAATGGCACTGTAGGTAGGCACACTTCCAGAAAAGTAGTTATAGAGATTGACGGACCTCAACGCGACGCTTTTCTGGCATGAGAAGACGTTATGCTCATGTACCCGGACTTTAAAAAGCCGTTTGACTTGTCCACTGACGCTTCAGCAAACGGCATCGGAGCAGTAATGTCCCAAACGGGGAGACCAATCATGATAATCTTCAGGACTTTAAGGGCATGTGCAGTTCACTACGCTACCAACGAGAGGGAGCTACTGGGCATTGTTTGGGCCCTGGGAAAATTGCAAAACTACCTATATGGCACTATGGGGTTGCATATTTTCACCGACCATCAACCCCTCACGTTCGCGGTGAAAGGCTTTCATTGATGAGCACAATCCCACACTACATTATAAACCAGGGAAAGAGAACCTCGTTGCGGACGCTCTTTCCCGACAAGAACTTTACGTCTTCATTTCGAGCCGCACTCAGATTTAGCCACCATCCACAGTGAAGCGTCTCTGCTACAGAAACCAAATAACCTTACTCGTTGCATAGGAAATTCATCCTTTTCGGTAAAAAACACGCCACTTAATTCAATTTACGAACAAAATCAACCTCGTGGAAACACTGAAACTGGCCGTAAGCCACAATGTGAACGCATTCTACTGTAGTCTCTCGACACTAGCCGCCTTCCAACACAAATTAGTGACGATGTTCCCGACGACTAAATTCCTACATTGCAAAAGTTTGGTCACAGACATTACCAACAGAGACGAACAGATAGAGGTATTGACTGCCGAACATAATCGTGCATACAGAGCGGCGCAAGAAAACGTAAAGCAGATACTCCGAGACTATTACTTCCCCAAAATTACCAAGCTAGCGAATGAAGTCGTGATGAATTGCAAAGTGTGCACCGAGGCCAACTATGATCGAAATCCACAAAAGCAAGAGCTCGGAGCAACACATCTCCACTGATCAGAAATCTTTCCTGTCATGTATTAACAAATTCTCTAAATTTGCCTTAGTTCAGCCTTTAGCATCTCGGGCAATAACGGACATCATTAACCCCATCCTATTGGTAGTCAATGCTTTCCCCAACACCAAGGCGATTTATTGCGACATTAAACCGTCTTTCAACTCACAACCGATCAAGTCACTGTTAAAAAACCAGTTTAACATAAGCATCATTAACGCCCCCCACTGCATATCTGTTCGAATGGACACGTGGAGCGCTTCCATGACACATTGGTAGAGATCGCCAAATGTCTAAAAATGGACAAAAAAAATTAACTACACGACTCAGGCGGTTATGATAGAAGCAATAGAATACAACAAACCCGTATACTCAGTAACGCAACAAGCAGAATTCCAGGAGGAAATTAAAGGCAAAATAAACTAGACGGATGGGCTTACTTCGGCCATGCCGAAGTTTGGTAATACCCTTGCAATTGCAAAGGATATAGATACAGTTTTTTCTGATTTGCCACGCCCCCATCAATTGGATATATATAAATTTTGGGCAATCTATTAAGCAGGGCAACAGTAACCTATATATCAAATTTTGAAGCTTTACCTATAAGACTTTGGAAGATATAGTTTTCTCCGATTTGCCACGCCCCCAAGAGGCGGATATATATAAGTTTTCATAATTTTGTCGAAACGGTCAAGCCTAACGTCTGTGTCAATTTTTGGAACTCTAGGTGTAAAATTGTAGAAGATATAGTTTTTTCCGATTTGCCACGCTCCTAATGGGCGTAGATATATATTCTTTACCTTTTTCCATGGGTGGTTGATAAAAATATATGTTTAAAGTTTCAAGTCTCTGGCTTTAACAGCATCCAAAATATTGGAAGATTTATGTTAAGCACTATATAGACATTCCCGATTTGCCACGCCCCAAGTAGGCCTGGATATACAATTTTTTGATTAATCTGAAGGGAAGGCCAACAGTATATTACTTTCCAAATTTGGATGCTCTAGCCTTAAAAATGTAGAAGATATAATTTTATCTGATTTGCCACGCCCCCAAAGGGCGTAGATATATAATCTATATCTTTTTGTATTTGGGTGCATATCAGGAGTGTATATTAAAAACTTCAAGTCTCTCACTTTAATAACGTCGAAGTTATCCCACTAAAACATTTCTTAAAACCGATCTGTCCTATGGGAGCTATAAGATATAGTTATCCGATCCAGATGATTCCGAGATATACAATGCCTGCAGCACATTCCAGCCTATGTCCAAAATTTCAGCTCTGTAGCTCTTATAGTCTCGAAGGAGATTGCGTTGATCCAGACAGACGGACAGACGGACAGACGGACATGGCTATATCAACTCAGCTCGTCTTGCTGATCACGAATATATATACTTTATATGGTCGGAGATGCTTCCTTCTCTGCGTTGCAAACTCCTGACCAAAATTAATAGACCCTTTTTGCAAGGGTATAAAAAGGCCCTGTGAAACCAACTGACCAAACGAAACCAAAACAGGCAAAATAGGGTATTCGAAGTAGGTGTAAGGAAGTTCATTGGCTGGGATACATCTCTCAGTCTCTGCCAGGGGCTTCCACAAATAATTTGTAGATTTTTCTGGGTGGAGTAAGTGCACAGAAAGAGGGTATTGGGGTAACGGAATACACTGACGTGGGGTGCGGATTAGCAAAATCCTTTTCTGTTCGGAGCACATCGCCCGACAGAATGATGACGGAATCGCCACAGCTCGGGGGACAATGCCAGCCCGCGCATGAGATGAGGGATGGCCCCGGCACAGGGGACAACGCCCGCCCATGCCGGAGATGTGAGGTTATGGCTTCCACAGGGAGGACAGCGAAGGTCCCATGAGGTGAAGATGCGTGGGTGGTTGAGATGTGATTCATCACATAGGGATAAAGTTTTATCTCAAAAATAACAAACGACTAGGCACTTTGTACAGAAGGCGTGATACAAGCGGACCTGGTTACGTCCGGACTTATTAAGATGAGGGTGGTCCACAAGGACAATTTGAGGTAGTGACATAGCATGCAAACTCCTCTCAAACAGCAATCTCTGAAGCACGGAAACAATTTATGTTTCAACCAACGCAGAAAATCTGATTAAAGGCTTACATATGTAATTGCACCAGAAGGATTGTTGGCTGTTAAAACAAACCGTATGCTTACGATCACGCTTGCCGAATAGAATATAAAACAAGTAAGAACGCTCTAGTCGGGTCTGCCCGACTACGAGATCCCCTGAACCAAGTCCGAGGCGGTCTTTTAAACAATCTAGCTTACATCTTTTACCGGTACAAATTACCCTCTGCGCGCACACTCTTACGCACACATATACATACACAAGCACGCGCGCCGCTTACTGCATACATGAATTAGCGGATGCGCTTGGGCTGCATTCTGGGCAGCATTATGAGAAATTAATTGTTTAATAACTTCGGTTCTAGATGTACTTTCTTAATGGAATTTTTAGGACATAATATTGTCATCTAAAGGTGTATATATGCGAAAACCCAACTCCCTAGTATTTGAAATACGTTTTTTCCACTTGTGGGGCTAATGGGGGGAGGTATCCAAAATTTAAAAAAATTTTAATCTGTATTTTCATCATAGCAACCTACATAGTCAATTTGGTGTCCTAGCTGTTATGGTCTTTAAGTTATAGCTGAAAAACAAAGTCAAAATATCGATTGTTATCGATAATAAGGAAATAGGATGAGTTATCGAAAAAAAAAATAAACTTGTACTGCGTATGGAATACATGAATATATATCTAAAATTTCAAATCTCTAGCTTTTGTGGTTTACGAGATCACTGCTGTTCATACGGACGGACAGACGGACGGACGGACGGACGGACGGACAGACGGACAGACGGACAGACGGACATGGCTAGATCGACTCACCTCTTCGTCCTGATCAAGAATATATATACTTTATGGGGTCTGCCACGCCTCCTTCTGCCTGTTACATACATTGTCACAAAACCATTATACCCTGAACCCATTGAAAATGGGAATTCAGCCTTCGCTAAAACAATACATGATCAATTTTTACTGAACAAGTCACGTGTCCTTAAATCATACGTAGCTCAATCACCAAAATGTAACTCCCCTTTTAATGAATTACTTCAAGATAAGGCTACTATAAACAAGTAAGAAAGCTCTAGTCGGGTCTGCCCGACTACGAGATCCCCTGAACCAAGTCCGAGCTGATGTTTTAAACAACCTAGCTTACATCTTTTATCTATACATATTACCTCTGCGCGCATATACACATGCACACATATACACAAGCACGCATATGCACATGCACATATATACGTGCACACATTTGTATACACATCAGTGATGCCAACTTTTGTTGATCAAAAAAAGCTAGATCAAGTTTTCGGAGAAAAAGCTGGGAAAAAAGCTTAATTTTCGAAGCAAATTTTTTATGATTTGTTGGAAAATGTATATAATTATTCAATTTCTCTGCAACATTTTTCTTAATAAAAAAAAGTCTTCAATAATGCAGTCATATTAATTTAACAACCTTTTTTTTTCTTACCACAAAAATTTTTACTGAAATTTTCACCATTTTGTATGCAATTTTATAAGAAATCATGCAAATATTAAGTCAAATTAAAAACAGCTAAATCGGGTTTTAAAAAGCTATATTTCCCGCTATGCGCTGTTTTGGAATTTTTCCCGCAATTGCACTTTCATAAAAGCCCGATTTGACGGGAAAAAAGCTGATTTGGCAACAGTGATACACATGCACACATATACATACCATGCACACAGAAGCACGCTCGCCGATTTCTGCGTAGTTGATTTGAATGTATGTGTGAACACGTACAGGCTGCTGCCGCGTGCTTTTACAATTAATAACTTTAATAACTTCTGTATTACCTAACGGATTTGAATGAAATTTTCTGCATTAAATGCTATTCATTTATTAAAAATACGGTTTTCACTAAAAAATTTAAAAAAATTAAATTGTGGCTTTGATAATTTTTTTTTATAATAAATTTTTTTTTGTGAAATGTGGAGCTGGTATCCAAAATATGAAAACATAGAAAATGTATTTTAATTACAAAAAGCTAAAAACAAAATTAGGTAGCTGTAGCTAAAAATATGTAAAAGATATGGTCAAAAAACTGAATCTTGATAGCGTTTTAAATCGATATCATTGAAACGGAAAAATTTATCGAATATCTAAAACAAACTCGATATGCGCGCTGCATACACAGAGCATCATGCAAAATTTGAAGTCTCTATCTCTTATATGTTCTGAGATCGACGCGTTCATACATACGGACAGACGGACAGACAGACGGACAGTTCTAAATCGACTCAGCTCGTCACCCTGATCAAGAATATATATACTTTGTGGGGTCTGCCACGCCTCCTTCTGCCTGTTACATACTTTTTGCAAAACCATTATACCCTGATTTCCCATTTTCAATGGTTTCAGGGTATAAAAAATAGAGTATCCACGTAAATCACGGCTGCACCAACAATTGCGCAACGGCGTAACGGCCAATCACTCCGATGGAACTCCAGTGACAACAAAACGCCAGCTGCCACATAACAGGCGATAAGAAGCTATGTCCAGACATCGATGCCAGCAGAACACGCTCAGGAGATTCAGCAGCGTCAGCCCAGCCACTTGGCAATGCTCAGCGAGCAGTGACAACGATGCAGAACAAGGGCCCATGGGAAGGTCCAAGCATCGCGGCACCATCCTTACAAGTCACTGGATGCATCACTGGATGCAGGCACCTACCCAGCCTACAGGGATACACAGACGGATGGGCGCGATATGCGTGGAATTAGCATAGCCCTCAGCTCCACGCCGATAAACGTCATGCTCCGGCGTAACCGAGGACGGCAACGATCTTAAGGGGAGAGCAGTTAACAGATAATAATAATAAATTAAGTTTCTGTTCCTATGCCACTGCCCCGAATGTGTTGTAAAATATACTTTGTGCGTACTCGTTACAACACAAGTATTTACATATGCAACCCTGTTATAAGTTCGACTTCATGTACAGAGCATATGATAAAGCTCTTCTTTGTTCGAGGCTCAAGCCGACAAGACTGGCCATAAGATAACTTGTAAATAAAGACCTGTATATATGAATTGACATAAGCACATGCGTTAATTTATAACTTATATGTGGGATAGTTATTTTGTAACCCTTGATTATGATTATATTATATTAGATTAGGTTTTGGTAAATAAAATCTCGGCTTACAGCTTTGTTAACTTTGACTTCAGCTTTTCGTCTCTGTCGGCCTCTACAACTTTTACGACTTCTGTCCGCTACAACTTAATTTAACTTCACAACGTGAAAACTTGACTTCTTCTTCTGACAATCGATCTGCCACCACTGCACTTTTTCGTTGTGTACAACTCTGCGGTATGGTGTTGCCACCTCGTTGTACTGCTACTCTTTGTTACATTCGGTCATCCTGATCACTGTCGTCTGACCCAGACGACAACAGCTCTCCGGTATTGGTTCTCTGCACTTGAACGCTGTCGCTCCTTGGATTTGTCACGCTTCACCCTGCGACTGTCCGTCGAGGAGTAATTGTGACGCGACTTCTTATCTTGCACGCGGGTGGAACATGCATAGTCCGTGGAGCTAGCACGTACACGCTGCTTCTTCTTGAGCTTTTTCTCTGGTTTTTTCTTATCCTTTGTGGCTTTCTTGCGTGAACTTTTAGCTCACGCTTCGCATCGCTGCTGGCATCCTCAACCTCGCTATCCTTGTCGCTATTGTTGCTATCGCTGCCGCTGTATTTTCGCTTGCGAGACTTCTTCTTTTTCGACTTACTCTCTTTCTTGTGCTTCTTAGACTTTTTCTTTTTATCCTTGCGGTGCTCCGGACTAGCCGAGTTCTTCCTGGCGCGTTTCTTTTTCTTCTCTTTGTCCGACTTGGACACTGCTGGCACTCGTCTCCACTGTAAGCCAGCGCATTGACTTTGCAGCTCCAGTTGCAACATCCTCGCGTTAACGTGATGGCGTACGCAACAGCGCATATCGTTTGCCAGTCTCCTTGTCTTTGCTAGCTGCTGCAGCTGCGGCTGCTGCCAGGCTTTTGCGCTGCGCGTCCAGCTCCTTTTGCAACGCCACGACCTTGGCCAAATCCTCCTCAGTCTTGCGATCACAATCGACGCTGCAGCCCTCCACAAAGGACTCGGAAGGAACTGTTCAAGGCCTCGCGCAATTTGGCGTTCTTTTGCTGTTGTGCCTCGGCTATTCGATGGGTTTCACGAGCGGCTACGCGTCCGAACTCATCCTTTTTCTTCAAAATTGGATGTGGATTTACTATGCCTTCGTGCAACCACTCGTCAACCTGCTGCTTAACGACATCACACTCTACAGGTGTAAGACGACTTGGTTGATGACGGAACGGCTTTATTTGCTCATCTGGAATAATCTACATCTGCATAGGGCCTTCCTTCTGTGTTACAGATGTCTTGTACTCAGCAACGGCCGACGCGATCAATGGGACGAACTGAGGAGGAGCATCTATATTATTTTCATCTTCAACAATATTACAAATACTTAGCTCGTTTAGTACAGCGCTATCTGGTGACGCTAAGAGCTTTGAGAACGTAAACTCTTCTTTGTCGAACGTCAAACAAAATTTCGACGCAAAATCAATTCCTAGCAGACTCTCTATATTGTCATCAGGAACCACTACGAGTTTGTGAAGAGTTTCACATCCATCGACGTTTATAAGTTCAACAAACATTCCCAGCGGCAATGTCTTGCTATTACCCAGACCTCGTAATATCGAATAGCATTTCTCCAGGGTAATATCAGCTATTTTTATACCCTGAACCCATTGAAAATGGGAATTCAGGGTATAATGGTTTTGTGACAATGTATGTAACAGGCAGAAGGAGGCGTGGCAGACCCCATAAAGTATATATATTCTTGATCAGGACGACGAGCTGAGTCGATCTAGCCATGTCCGTCTGTCCGTCCGTCCGTCTGTCCGTCTGTCCGTCTGTCCGTCCGTATGAACGCAGTGATCTCGTAAACCACAAAAGCTAGAGATTTGAGATTTTAGATATATATTCTTGTATACCATACGCAGTACAAGTTTATTTTTTTTTTTTCGATAACTCATCCTATTTCCTTATTATCGATAACAATCGATATTTTGACTTTGTTTTTAAGCTATAACTTTTAGACCATAATACCTAGAGACACCAAATTGACTATGTAGGTTGCTGTGATGTAAATACAGATAATAAACTTTTTAAATTTTGGATACCTCCCCCCATTAGCCCCATAAGTGGAAAAAACGTATTTCAAATACTAGGGAGTTGGGATTTCGTATATATACACCTTTAGATGTCAATATTATGTCCTGAAAATTTCATTAAGAAAGTAGATCTAGAACCGAAGTTATTTAACAATGAATTTCTCATAATGCTGCCCAGAATGCAGCCCAAGCGTAGCCGCTAAATCATCTACGCAGTAAGCGGCGCGCGTGCTTGTGTATGTATATGTGTGCGTGTGTGTGTGCACGCAGAGGGTAATATGTACCGGTAAAAGATATAAGCTAGATTGTTTAAAACACTGCCTCGGACTTGGTTCAGGGAATCTCGTAGTCGGGCAGACCCGACTAGAGCTTTCTTACTTGTTTATAATATTCTGTGGCGAATAATTGTCACATCCGAACCAGTATCGATTTTGCATGCCACTTTGATGCCATTCAGTGTAATTTTTTTAAGGCGCTTGTCACTTTTCACGACATTGACATTTTGGGTTGATTGTGGACAGTTCTTAGAAATATGTCCCACGCCATCACACCTAAAACACTTTGTATCAGCTGTACAATCTTTTCTCATATGGTCAGCTGAGCCACAATTAAAGCAACGAGTAACTTTTGCATTGCGCATGTTTTTCGCGCCACCAATGTACTGCTTGCTTTAACTCTCACTGATACAATTGCTTTCATAGATATGAAAATTTTCTTTTAGTTCTTGATATGTCTTGCACCAAATAAAATAAATTTATATTCCGTTTTTATATATAATCCATCAACTATATAGTTAATAACGGATTCTTCTTTCACTTTTCCTTGCACAGCAATTTTTTTCATGTTCAGCATGTAGTCTTGAAAATTCTCGTCTCTCTTGATTTTTCTCTCTCTTAGCTTTGTATGTATATCGGCCCTTCTCAACTTGCGCTTGAATTCGGCAATAAGTACACACTTCAGTTCTACATAATTTGTGAACACAAAATAGTCACCCACCCATCTCCACCGAACGCCACCCACCCACACACAACACCCACACCATCGAACCCGCAGCACACACACACGACGGCGCACAGCTGCAGCGCTTACGCCTGGCAGCGATGTAAGCCGGCAGCGGCAGCGGGCGCTCGGTTCAACAGAGTACACCACGGCTGAGCGCAAACTCAACACCCCGCAAGCCAAGCCCGGGCGCAGGCGCACAGCTGCAGCGCATACGCCTGACAGCAATGCAAGGCGGCAGCGGCAGCGCGCATTCGGCTTAAAGAGAACACACCACGGCCGAGAGAAAAGCCACCTCAAGCAAGAGGCCGACGCAGCAAGGCAGAGGCAGCAGCACGAGCGCTCGGGACACTCATCTGCAGCACGCTGGAGCGTACGGATGTGCGCGCATGACGCGCATGCGGCGCGTCATAGCAGGAACGAGGCAGTCGACGGCACGTGCTGGAGCGGCCAGCGAACTTCCTTACAAATTATTAGCAAAAACAGATTCTAAGAAAAGCCCCGCTAAGATGGTCATTTTACCACGAGCTTGAACATATCTCTGCTTTTCGTTTAGCTCATATGCGTCTGCATTTTGTTCAAAATTAGTAAACCAATGCTCGACTGGCATATTAACTCCATCAAAATTCGGCACGATTTTATGAAATTTTTCTGCATTTACTTTTGGCTGTCTTGATGCAATTTCATCAGCTTGTATTTTCAAGGTTAGCAGCTGAATTATGTGCTCCAGGCTTCTATTATTTTCTTTTTGTATTTCGCTCTTTAGACTCTGTTCCCAAAAGGAAAAAGAGTCTATTGGATTTGTGCATTGTACGTCTTGCTGTCTGTCCGTCTGTCTGTATGAACGCGCAGCATTTGGACACTATAGAAGCTAGAGACTTGTAATTTGGAATATATACTCGTGTGTATCCGCGTCAGATCAAGTTTGAGTATTTTTTCGATACGCCCACAGGGGGCGAGGCAAATCGGATAAAACTATGTCTTCTACAGTTTTGAAGCTAGAGCATCCAAATTTGGCATGTGGGTTACTGTTGACTTTCCCATAAGTAAGATCAAAAAGCTTTATACCCACCCCCCAGGGGGCGTGCCAAATCGGGAATATATATGTAGCAATTTGTATAAATCCTATATTATTTGGAGCGTTATAAAAGCTAGAGACTTGAAATTTGGAATACATATGCAAGTAGATCACCCGGAATCAAAAAAAAATATATTATAGATATTTACGCCCATTGAGGGCGTGGCAAATCGGATATAACTGTATCTCCTACAGTTTTGGAGCTAGAGCGTCCAAATTTTGCATGTGGGATACTGTTGACCTCCTCTTAAGACAAATTAAAAGTTATGCATCCACGTGTTCTGGGGGCGTGGCAAATCGGGAATTACTATATCTTTTACTAAAACCGTGATAATTTCGGCAATACTGCCGTCAAAGAGTTGGATTTGGAATATATATACTAGCATCCTACCTCTACCAAAAAATATATGTTATATATAGCTACGCCCATTTGGGGCGTTGCAAATAGGGTAAAACTGTATCTCCTACAGTCTTAGACGTAGAGCATCCAAATTTGACATGTGGGTTACTGTTCATGAAATTTAAATTTATGAAAAAAAAAATAACAATAATCATAATGTTAGCCACCGTAAAACAAATTCTAGTTTATCTAACTGAGGATTGAATCAGGGTCTTCGCTACCACAACGCAAGTCTGTTTAACCAAATCAACACACCACCAAACTCAATTTCGCGCATAGTCGTGAATGAGACGCAGTGGTGTAGTGGGTAGAGTCGGTGGCATGCGAAGCGCGTGACCCAGGTTCGATTCCCATCGCTGCCGCGTGATATTATCATTTAATAAAACACGTGTTTATTTCTATGTTACTTAATGGATTTTGATAAAATTTTAAGCATAAATCCTTATATTTTATTGAAAATACGGTTTTACCTAAAAAATTAAAAACAAGTAAGAAAGCTCTAGTCGGGTCTGCCCGACTACGAGATCCCCTGAAACAAGTCCGAGGTGATGTTTTAAACAACCTAGCTAACATCTTTTATCTATACATATTACTTCTGCACGCATATACACATGCACAAATACACACAGGCATGCATATACATATGCACACATATACACATGCACACATATACACATGCACACATATACATGTGCACACATATACACATGCACATATATACACATGCACACATTTGTATACACATGCACACATTTGTATACACATGCACACATTTGTATATACATGCACACAGAAGCACGAGCGCCGACTACTGCGTAGTTGATATGAATGTATGTGGGCACATGTACAGGCTGCTGCCGCGGTCTTTTACAATGTTTCCTTTAATAACTTCTGTATTACTTAACGGATTTGAATACAATTTTCTGCATTGAATGCTATTAATTTATTGAAAATACGGTTTTCACTTAAAAATTTGAAAAAATTAAATTGTGGCTTTAATAATTTTTTTTTATAAATTTTTTTTGTGAAATGTGGAGCCGGTATCCAAAATTTTAAAAAACAGAAAATGTATTTTATTCACAAAAGCTAAAAACAAAATATGGTAGCTGTAGCTAAGAATATGTAAAATATATGGTCAAAAAACTGAATCTCGATAACGTTTTAAATCGATATCATTGAAACGGAAAAATTTATCGAATATCTAAAACAAACTCGATATTTTCGCTGTATACACAGACCATCATGCAATTGAAGTCTCTAGCTCTTATAGGTTCTGAGCTCGACGCGTTCATACATACGGACAGACGGACAGACAGACGGACAGGGCCAAATCGACTCAGCTCGTCGCCCTGATCAAGAATATATATACTTTATGGGGTCTGCCACGCCTCCTTCTACCTGTTACATACTTTTTGCAAAACCATTATACCCTGATTTCCCATTTTCAATGGGTTCAGGGTATACAAATGTAAATGTGGCTTAATTTGCAACTGAACTTTTATTAAATTGATAAAAAAAAAAAAATATATAAAAACCAAAATGGTATTTTATTTTAAACAAGTAAGAAAGCTCTAGTCGGGTCTGCCCGACTACGAGATCCTCTGAACCAAGTCCGAGCTGATGTTTTAAAGACCTAGCTTACATCTTTTATCTATACATACTACCTCTGCGCGCATATACACATGCACACATATACACAGGCACGCATATCCACATGCACACATTTGTATACACATCAGTGATGCCAACTTTTGTTGAGCAAAAAAAGCTAGATCAAGGAAAAATAGACCCAAAATGAAGCGAAGTTTTCGGAGAAAAAAGCTGGCAAAAAAGCTGAATTTTCGAAGCAAATTTTTTATGATTTGTAGGAAAATGTATTGAATTCCTCAATTTTTCTGCAAAATTTTTCTTAATAAGAAAAAAAATGTCTTCAATAATGCAGTCATATTAATTTGACAACCTTTTTTTTTGCTTACCACAAAAATTTGTACTGATATTTTCAACATTTTGTATGCAATTTTATAAGAAATCATGCAAATATTAAGTCAAATTAAAAACAGCTAAATCGGGTTTTAAAAAGCTATATTTCCCGCTATGCGCTGTTTTGGAATTTTTCCCGCAATTGCACTTTCATAAAAGCCCGATTTGACGGGAAAAAAGCTAATTTGGCAACAGTGATACACATGCACACATATACATACCATGCACACAGAAGCACGCGCGCCGATTACTGCGTAGTTGATTTGAATGTATGTGTGTACATGTACAGGCTGCTGCCGCGTGCTTTTACAATGTTTCCTTTAATAACTTCTGTATTACTTAACGGATTTGAATGCAATTTTCTACATTGAATGCTATTAATTTATTGAAAGTACGGTTTTCACTAAAAAATTTGAAAAAATTAAATTTTGGCTGTGATTTTTTTTTTAATACATTTTTTTTATGAAATGTGGAGCCGGTATCCAAAAATATAAAAATAGAAAATGTATTTTATTTACAAAAAGCTAAAAACAAAATTTGGGCCAAATCGACTCAGCTCGTCTCCCTGATCAAGAATATATATGCTTTATAGGGTCTGCCACGCCTCCTTCTGCCTGTTACATACTTTTTGCAAAACCATTATACCCTGATTTCCCATTTTCAATGGGTTCAGTGTATAATTTTAGAATACCACATGCTCATAAAGAGGGAGTAAACAAACAAGTCGACAAGCTCATTCTAGACAGAATAGTGGAACCTTCCGAATCAGAATATAATAGCCCAATACTTTTGGTTCCTATGAAAGGTTTACTAGGCTCAGATACGAAGAGATGGCGATTTGTTATAGACTATCGCCAGATTAATAATAAAGTTCTATCCGATAAATTTCCACTTCCTAGGATAGATGATCAATTAGGTAGAGCAAAGTTTTTCTCATGTTTGGATTCCACCAGATAGAATTAGATGAACAATCTAGAAATTTGACGTTTTTCTCAACAAAAAATTGTTCATATCGTTTTGCACGATTACCTTACGGTTTAAAAATAGCGCCCAATTCTTTTCAAAGAATGATGACAATAGCTTTTTCTGGACTAGATTCTTCACAAGCATTCTTGTATATGGATGACTTAATAGTCATCGGTTGTTCTGAAAACCATATAATTTAAAACTTAACAAACGTTTTTGATTTATGCAGAAAATACAACCTTAAGCTACATCCAGAAAAATGTACTTTCTTCATGCACGAAGTGAGATTCCTTGGCCTACTGATAATGGTTGTTGGGCGCAGCACCAGCAGCAAAGATGCGCGGTCAGCTTAAAGAGAGCAAAACAATTGGAAGAGCAGCTGTTCATGTGGCTGCTGCTCTCTCTTAAGCTAATCGCTGCCTTTCATGCTCCCCTCTTCGCACTCTCAGTGCAGTCGGATTGCTAAGCCGGCATATATTTTAGTGTATAAACTGATATTGGAGGGATGAAGCGCCAGTTGATAGAGTCAGCCAGGCAGAAATTCATTACCGCACTTTGAAACTCATTGCGGGCTCCAACAAAGTTTGTGGTATTGTCAGAGCAAATCTGACTTGGCTTTCCTCGCGTACATATAAATCGCTTGAGAGCCAACAAAAATGCAGCTGTTGTCAAGTCCATGACCAGCTCCAACCAGACTGCCTTCGTAGCGAAGCAAACGAAAATGCAGATGTAGCACCTGCTTCGCACGGCAGGCTTGTACCAAAACGGTTCGCAAAAATCAACTCCAATGATCCCGAAAACACGACAGCCCTCAAAGCGCTCCTTGGGAAGATCCGCCATTATATGTTCCATTTCACGCATTTCTGGATTCCATTGGCCACAGTTTTTCTTCCACCAATGGGGCAGAACCAAAGCTAGAGCAGCCTGAGGGCCAGCGTGCAAGTTTCGTTTATGCAAATGCGTGATGATGGCACACGTCACCGGATGCTTCCGGGGCAAGATGCTTGGATGGCGGCTATCAAAATCCAACGAAGAGTTTTTGAAACGACCGTCTACACGTAACAAACCATTTTTATCAAAAAATGGCGACAGGGAGGCAAGGCAGCTAGTTGGCTGCACCTTGCCCTTAGCTTGAAGTTCCTTGATGAATGCCGAGTACTGGCTCCGCAGATCTGGCGAACGATTCAGCTTGCGCTCCAAATGACAAAATCTGCTCAGTGCCTGTTGAGATGATTCTCCCAGCAGCTCACAATTGGGCTTGACAGGCTATCAAACCGAGTATTGGCCAGTGGGTAGTCGATTGACGTTCTTTACAAAGTGTGTCTCGCAATCCAATTCTTCCTTGTTGGCCTTTACGACGGACTCACTGCATTTCTCGACCTCTCAGAATCGTCGTACGAGTAAGTTGATCTTCATAGCCAGACTCTGGATCCAGCTTTGAAGTCACATTTGATGTTAGATGAACAGCATTCAGACGTCGATCGTCACCTCCAGAGACAACCCAACCAAGCCGCGTTTTTTAAATTAGTGGTAATCCAGGCAAACAAGCTGGATCCAATGAGCAAATCTATTCGCTGTGACTTGTCAAATGCTGGATCAGCCAAAGCTATGTTGGATGGTATGTTCCAATTGCTTGTGTCCAGATTGACGCTTGGCTGTCTGCCAGTTATGCTGGAAGCTACTGTATTGGTTGCAAACTCCGAAGCATGAGCCCGAAGACTGAGGTGAACATTGTGTCCGTCAGTAGAAATCCTACTGTCGCCAAAACCGCAAACAATCGAAGACGACCTTATCCTTTTTAGTTGCAGTTGGTTGGCAAATCTGGCAGTAACAAGATGCAGCTAAGAACCGGAATCCAAAAGGCCACGACATGGAGCGAAGGTGTCAGAAGAATTCCTGACCAGAACCACTGCGGTGGCCAGGAGCACACCCTCAGAATTAAGATCTTGGGTGACGAGAGTATTAGCAACGTTTTCGGAAGAATTTGATGTTTTATGCGGTGCCAATCACGACGTGTTGGAGTTCCTATATACGACACTAAACGTAGGCAGTCTTAGTGGCGGAGTGTGAGTGTGGAGCTAAATGGAACTTGAGCTTCTCGGACTTTCATTTCTGACAGAACTGATGATTAAACAGACATTATCCACTCTTCAAATTTTGTGCGCAGATAACTATTCATTTCGCCCACTTGTAGCTCTTCTAGGCCGTCATATGCCACACCAAACGATTGGCTTAATTTGTCAATGTGATCCAAAAACACCGCCAAGTTGCTCTCATTTGTTCGGTCAACGAGTCAGAGTCCAGCTTTGCTTGTAGAGTCTTTAAGCGTTCGTATAGCATTTGTAAAATACCACTCGCTCAGCGGGCGCAACTATACTGTCTTTAGTTGCCATGTCGCGAAAAGATATAACCACTAACCATACAACACATAGATGGGACATCTAGTACAAACTTTTTCGCCACGCTTTTTTTGTGCGACAGGTCCCACTCAACTTCGTATTTGCTCGGGTCCCTTATTCTCTCAAAATCGTCACTAAGCAGTGGGACTTCACAGTATTTAAAAGCAGAGAGATCGAGCGAAATGGAGCGAGATATGCGTAAGTGCGACCTGCACACAATACATTGTCGGTGCTCACTCTTAAAACTCTCTCTAATTGCATAAGTGCGAGCTGCACACAATATACATTGATATTCGTCACTCTCAGCGTTCTCTCGAATTGCATAAGTGCGTGCTGCACACAATATAGTCAATATACATTGTTATTCCTCACTCTCAGCGCTCTGTCGAATTGTATATGTATGCATATATGTACGCACAAGCAGAAGTGCAGAAAAATTTGCCAAATTTTAACATCCAGAGGTCCCATCGCTACCCTTCCAAGCAAATTTGAAAGTCGACGAGTCAAACACTTTGCCATGCTCATACAAAATTCTCATGTTTTTATGATTATTTTTTGTAAGAGCATCAAATATGTGACGCGCGTAAGAAATAATTTTCAGACGTCCCAGCACACTCTCTCATTCGTCCGTGTACATATACAGCATTTGTATCATTGTGTGCTCTGGGACCTGTTGGAATTGTAAAATCAGAAAATTTTAGATTTGTCGATCGCGGGACCTCACATACGCATTTACATATGTGTGTGGGTATGGGACGCGCTGGGCTTGCACACACACTTGTTAGTCTTCGTACATGTATAAGCATATTTATGAATGTGTGCGTAGGCCTGGGTGCCTGCTGAAATTGTCCAATATAGTAGAAGCTGAAATTTGAAGATGTTCGACCAGCGGGATACCGTTTCTATGCAACTTAAGTATATTTCTGAGTATGCAAATGATTGTAACGGTATCACTTTATATTTGAGAATGTGTGTGTGGACTGTTGATCAGGCGCCACTATATTGCAAGCGAGGCGAGAAGGAATGCAAACCGAAAATGCGCAAACGAAAGTTACATCAAATTGTGCAGATTACTGTATATGCATATGCATATATTTATATAATTAAATGTGCGCGCACGCGCACAATGCGTCAATTTGGCATTGGTCACTTTAGATTATTGAATATTGTTTACGTCCGTTTAATTTATTTTAAGGCACGAAAATTGTCACAAAATTCACTTTATATATGTGCAGCGGATGGTTTAACAAGCACTGGTCGTTGCATTACGCGCGCCACTGTATTGCGAACAGTGATAAAGAGAGCGAACTGATAGCTTAACGGCAAACGAAACTGCACAGCTTAAGCAATCATGGCTTATGTTCATGTAGAATTACATATGTATGTATGTATCGAATTACATATGTATGTATGTTAGCTTATGCAATTTATGATATATATTTATTTTATGTATAAACATGTAGAAATTATAAATATCACGTAGGGGTCACCAAATGTTGAGCCAACGAGCTTTTTCGTTGACTTTGTAAATTATAATTTTGAATTATAAGCCACTTTGTTGTAGTTAATGCCTTTATTGAATTATGTTAACACTTTATGCAAGCTACCAAAGTGTTGTGCGATCAGCCAGATAACAATTGCTATTACTAAACACTGTATGCAAGCGACGATTGTCGTGCGATCAGCCAAGAATAATATTGCCCTCAATAATTAGTTAAACAAATGCGAGCAAGCGACCAAGTTGTCGTGCTGTCCGCCAAATATCAATTAATAGTTAAAACAAGTAAGAAAGCTCTAGTCGGGTCTGCCCGACTACGAGATCCCCTGAACCAAGTACGAGCTGATGTTTTAAACAACCTAGCTTACATCTTTTATCTATACATATTACCTCTGCGCGCATATACACATGCACACATATACACAGGCACGCATACACACATGATCACATATACACATGCACACATATACACGAGCACACATTTGTATACACATCAGTGTTGCCAACTTTTGTTGAGCAAAAAAAAGCTAGATCAAGGAAAATTATACCCAAAATGAAGCGAAGTTTGCTGAGAAAAAAGCTGGGAAAAAAGCTTAATTTTCGAAGCAAATTTTGTATGATATGTTGGAAAATGTATTGAATTCCTAAATTTTTCTGCAAAATTTTTCTTAATTAAAAAAAAAAGGTCTTCAATAATGCAGTCATATTAATTTGGCAACCTTTTTTTTTTTTGCTAACCACAAAAATTTGTACTGAAATTTTCACCATTTTTTATTCAATTTTATAAGAAATCATGCAAATATTAAGACAAATTAAAAACAGCTAAATCAGTTTTTAGAAAGCTATATTTCCCGCTATCCGCTGTTCTGGAATTTTTCACGCAATTACACTTTCCAAAAAGACCGATTTGACGGGAAAAAAGCTGATTTGGCAACAGTGATACACATGCACACATATACATACATGCACACATATACATACCATTGACACTCAGAGTTGGAGTTGTTTTTTCGTAGAGTACGGACGCGTTCGCAGAGTGCTCTTCGAATTCGACACAAAATCGACACAAAATTGATATAAAATTGCACTTGGTGATTTCACTGTGAAGAAAAATCAGTGTCAGTACACGTGCTACTAGTGGGCGAAGTGTACCCATCGGTTAAAAACGTAGAAACTCACTGCGGGCGCACCAGTTTGGAGCGGCGTCCTCAAGTCCGTGGCATAAGGGAGGGGGGCGTCAGCGTCTTCTATGAGTGATTTCCTTTTCTTTTGCAGCAGATTCTTTTTCCCGCATTGTTGGGGAACGCGGGTTGTCTCGCCAAATATCACAATACAGCAGTTGCTTTCACTCTAACAGCTGTTAGTAGTGTTGGTAACTGCAGGGCACAACCAGCTGACCGAAGACTGGGGTAAGTGCATTGTGCATCGAATTAGCGAAGACACACACCAATAAGTTGGAGAGCATACTAAGTCCCAAAAGAATAACATACTTCTGGGCTTATATTAAAATACACGCTTAGTTCTTAAGCTAAGCAGTATGGAAGCCAGAATGGAGGACGAGCTTCAAGCGTTTGCACGTCGTTCCTCGTTGTTGAGATCACCTCAACAACAGCAGACGACGACCCAGCACTGTAAGGACCATCAGCCACCTACGGAAGAGAGAGGCGAGCCAAAAACGTTGAAGGCCACGCTACTCCAAATGGGAGCGGCTCTGGAGGGCCTAACGGCGTTGTTCGGCGGCCAAAGGCATATTAATGCCTTAATGAGGGAGGAATTGGCTAGACTGGTCAATCTGCAAGGCACGGCGGTGAGTTTCTGCAAAAGCGATGCAAGAAACTGCGCAGTGCAGACAACGCCCTCGCTAAATAGAGGCATAATAAGAGCCGAGCCAGTGGCGATTCGTGCTGACTCGAAGAAAATGGCTGAACCAGCAAGCGGCAGTAATACGCCCAAGAGGTCGAGGGACTCTGCTCCAGAGCAGCGGAAAACTCCCCCAAAAAAACCAAGGCACCAGAAGTCAAGCCTTGGAACTCAACAGGAGCACCAAATGCTGCGCGCTGTCCCCAAAAGCCCCAGTCAGGCTGTTCGGCAGAAAAACATTGATAACTGGTCAACAGTTAAAGGACGAAAGCAGGCCACAAAACGGACCAGAGCAGATGCAATTACTCTAACGGGAGTGGATGGCTGTTCTTATGCAGATATGCTTAGAGTGGTCAAGACGGACCCAGCGCTAAAACACCTAAGTGGCGATGTTCAAGGCATCAGGAAAACGTCAAAGGGCGATCTCCTCCTACGCCTTAACAGGAAACCGGAGCACAGCGCTGAAGTGCTACAAGAAGCTGTAGGCAAGGCCCTTGGCAGCCGAGCAGTTGTAAAAACGCTCACGGACTCGGCCCAAGTGGAAGTCCGCGATCTGGATGAGCTCGTAACAAAGGTAGAAGTCCTGGAGGCGGTCAAAACCGTGTTGAAAGAGTCGTCCTTAAAAGACGACGTAGTAAGGTCGCTTCGACCAGCTTTTGGTGGACAACAGAGGGCCACTCTCACTCTCCCAGTGACAAAAGATAGGGAGCTAATCGAAATGGGAAAGATTAGGATAGGATGGGTCGTATGCCGCGTACGCGCTATCGACCAACCGAAACGCTGCTTCAAATGCCAGGATTTTGGGCACATTGCGGCAAACTGCACAAGCAGCGAGGACCTAAAAGGTGCTTGCTTTAGGTGTGGCAAGACGGGTCATGTTGCAAGAACCTGTACCAAGCCACCCAGGTGCGGCCTATGCCGCCAAGGATCAGTGCTGGGTCCTCTCCTATGGAATGTGATGTATGACGGAGTCCTGCGATTAGAATTACCCGCAGGAACTCACATCATTGGCTTTGCGGATGACGTAGCCGTCGAAAGGAAAGGAACTTAGGGATGCAGAGGAGATATGCAGCGGCAGTATCAAATGCATACAAGACTGGCTGATGAGAGCAGGACTCGAATTAGCGGCGCACAAAACCGAGGCAGTGCTGGTCAGTAGCCGGAAGAAAGTTGAAACGGCCCAGATTAAGATTGGCAACACCACCATTGCTACAAAAAGAGCAGTAAAATACCTTGGAGTCATGCTATACACAAGAATGACGTTCCGTGAACATCTGGAGTATATCCATGAGAAAGCAGCTGGTTCCTGTAGAGCACTCTCAAGAATCATGCTGAACACACGGGGACCTAAACAACAACGACGCCATCTTCTGATGAGTGTTACGAGGTCCATCATTCTTTACGCTGTATCAGTATGGTCAAAAGCGATGGCTACTCCAAGCTACAGCCGAGGTATACGAGCCACCTACCGCCTATGTGCTATTCGAGTCAGTTGCGCGTTCAGAACAGTCTCTGATGATGCAGCACTCGTTATAGCTGGAATGCTCCCAATTGAGGAATTGGTCATCGAATCGGATGAATTAAATAGAGGCAACAACAGCGAGACCACACGCATCAGCAATGCTAGGAGCACGGAGAGAACTCTCAGCATTGCTCGATGGCAAAGGAAGTGGGATGAGTCGTCAAAAGGACGCTGGACACACACGCTTATCCCGGAACTGGCGCCGTGGATAAATCGTAAGTATGGAGAAGTAAACTTTTATCTTTCGCAGATCCTAACTGGACACGGATGTTTCCGGAGTTACCTGCTCCGTTTTGGCCACGACAACACAGATGAGTGTTCCTGGTGCGGCGAAGGAATCGTGGAAGACGCAAACCACATTGTCTTCGAGTGTGGACGATTCTCCGCAGAGAGGCGACAGCTAGAGGAAGCAGTGGGTCAATCCATCAGGAAAAACAACCTGGTGTCGATTATGCTGGATTCTCAGGAAGCGTGGCGCTCAACCAGTGTCTTCGCGGCACTGGTTATGACGGAGCTCCGCAGGATCGAGAGGACCAGACGACGAGCCGAGTAGGACTCAGGTGGCGCAAAGCGCCTGCCAAGCATTGCTTTGCGGCCGTCCCGCAGGCATCGTGCGCTACCCGTTCCTGTAAACTCCATTTTTTCCAACGAAGAGTTTTTGAAACGACCGTCTACACGTAACCAACCATTTTTATCAAAAAATGGCGACAGGGAGGCAAGGCAGCTAGTTGGCTGCACCTTGCCCTTAGCTTGAAGTTCCTTGATGAATGCCGAGTACTGGCTCCGCAGATCTGGCGAACGATTCAGCTTGCGCTCCAAATGACAAAATTTGCTCAGTGCCTGTTGAAATGATTCTCCCAGCAGCTCACAGTTGGGCTTGACAGGCTATCAAACCGAGTATTGGCCAGTGGGTAGTCGATTGACGTTCTTTACAAAGTGTGTCTCGCAATCCAATTCTTCCTTGTTGGCCTTTACGACGGACTCACTGCATTTCTCGACCTCTCAGAATCGTCGTACGAGTAAGTTGATCTTCATAGCCAGACTCTGGATCCAGCTCTGAAGTCACATTTGATGTTAGAAGAACAGCATTCTGACGTCGATCGTCGCCTCCAGAGACAACCCTACCAAGCCGCGTTTTTTAAATTAGTGGTAATCCAGGCAAACAAGCTGGATCCAATGAGCAAATCTATTCGCTGTGACTTGTCAAATGCTGGATCAGCCAAAGTTATGTTGGATGGTATGTTCCAATTGCTTGTGTCCAGATTGACGCTTGGCTGTCTGCCAGTTATGCTGGAAGCTACTGTATTGGTTGCAAACTCCGAAGCATGAGCCCGAAGACTGAGGTGAACAGTGTGTCCGTCAGTAGAAATCCTTCTGTCGCCAAAACCGCAAACAATCGAAGACGACCTTATCCTTTTTAGTTGCAGTTGGTTGGCAAATCTGGCAGTAATAAGATGCAGCTAAGAACCGGAATCCAAAAGGCCACGACATGGAGCGAAGGTGTCAGAAGAATTCCTGACCAGAACCACTGCGGTGGCCAGGAGCACACCCTCAGAATTGAGATCTTGGGTGACGAGAGTATTAGCAACGTTTTCGGAAGAATTTGATGTTTTATGCGGTGCCAATCACGACGTGTTGGAGTTCCTATATACGACACTAAACGTAGGCAGTCTTAGTGGCGGAGTGTGAGTGTGGAGCTAAATAGAACTTGAGCTTCTCGGACTTTCATTTCTGACAGAACTGATGATTGAACAGACATTATCCACTCTTCAAATTTTGTGCGCAGATCACTATTCATTTCGCCCACTTGTAGCTCTTCTAGGCCGTCATATGCCACACCAAACGATTGGCTTAATTTGTTAATGTGATCCAAAAACACCGCCAAGTTGCTCTCATTTGTTCGGTCAACGAGTCAGAGTCCAGCTTTGCTTGTAGAGTCTTTAAGCGTTCGTATAGCATTTGTAAAATACCACTCGCTCAGCGGGCGCAACTATACTGTCTTTAGTTGCCATGTCGCGAAAAGATATAACCACTAACCATACAACACATAGATGGGACATCTAGTACAAACTTTTTCGCCACGCTTTTTTTGTGCGACAGGTCCCACTCAACTTCGTATTTGCTCGGGTCCCTTATTCTCTCAAAATCGTCACTAAGCAGTGGGACTTCACAGTATTTAAGAGCAGAGAGATCGAGCGAAATGGAGCAAGATATGCGTAAGTGCGACCTGCACACAATACATTGTCGGTGCTCACTCTTAAAACTCTCTCTAATTGCATAAGTGCGAGCTGCACACAATATACATTGATATTCGTCACTCTCAGCGTTCTCTCGAATTGCATAAGTGCGTGCTGCACACAATATAGTCAATATACATTGTTATTCCTCACTCTCAGCGCTCTGTCGAATTGTATATGTATGCATATATGTACGCACAAGCAGAAGTGCAGAAAAATTTGCCAAATTTTAACATCCAGAGTTCCCATCGCTACCCTTCCAAGCAAATTTGAAAGTCGACGAGTCAAACACTTTGCCATGCTCATACAAAATTCTCATGTTTTTATGATTATTTTTTGTAAGAGCATCAAATATGTGACGCGCGTAAGAAATAATTTTCAGACGTCCCAGCACACTCTCTCATTCGTCCGTGTACATATACAGCATTTGTATCATTGTGTGCTCTGGGACCTGTTGGAATTGTAAAATCAGAAAATTTTAGATTTGTCGATCGCGGGACCTCACATACGCATTTACATATGTGTGTGGGTATGGGACGCGCTGGGCTTGCACACACACTTGTTAGTCTTCGTACATGTATAAGTATAATTATGAATGTGTGCGTAGGCCTGGGTGCCTGCTGAAATTGTCCAAATAGTAGAAGCTGAAATTTGAAGATGTTCGACCAGCGGGATACCGTTTCTATGCAACTTAAGTATATTTCTGAGTATGCAAATGATTGTAACGGTATCACTTTATATTTGAGAATGTGTGTGTGGACTGTTGATCAGGCGCCACTATATTGCAAGCGAGGCGAGAAGGAATGCAAACCGAAAATGCGCAAACGAAAGTTACATCAAATTGTGCAGATTACTGTATATGCATATGCATATATTTATATAATTAAATGTGCGCGCACGCGCACAATGCGTCAATTTGGCATTGGTCACTTTAGATTATTGAATATTGTTTACGTCCGTTTAATTTATTTTAAGGCACGAAAATTGTCACAAAATTCACTTTATATATGTGCAGCGGATGGTTTAACAAGCACTGGTCGTTGCATTACGCGCGCCACTGTATTGCGAACAGTGATAAAGAGAGCGAACTGATAGCTTAACGGCAAACGAAACTGCACAGCTTAAGCAATCATGGCTTATGTTCATGTAGAATTACATATGTATGTATGTATCGAATTACATATGTATGTACAGTCTCTTGCTTACACTCAACGTGTGCGGTCGACATAAAATCGTAGTCATCTGATTATCTATTCTCTCACTTCTACAAAACGAACGGTGCTTTGGCTAAAAATAGCTCGCCTTATCTGTTTTCTTGCATAGCAACGACAAAACAACAATCATAAAACGACGTAAATTGTCGCCTGGCGGTGCTACTGCACCTGCCAACTGCAAGATGCCTCGTGCTAAAGACAATGCACCGAACAACAGTTCTGGTAACAATTACAAAAACTACAGACTATAGAGGATGTTAACACCACAAACGCCATCGATGATGAGCCTGAGTCTGGAGTTGCTGTTAAAATGCCACCAATAACTTTAATTAAACGAACATCGAAGTTTGTTCATGATCTTCTTGCGAAAAATGTAATCAGCGAATATTTTATAAAAACAATTTCAATCGGACATAAAATATACTTAAAATCTGAAGATGACTTCTTAAAGACATGCATTAAACTGAGGGAGAACAAGTGTGAATTCTTTTCCTACGAGACTAGAAATTCCAAGCCTTACAAGGCAGTTCTCTCTGGACTGGACAAACAACCATGTAAAGATGTCAAAGGCATGCTTCTTAATATTGGTCTCAGCTGTACTGATGTAAAACTGATTGAAAAAACTACAAGGAATGGATATAACCTTATTCTGTATATTGTTTACTTCTCTCCCAAGAGCGTAACTATTAAACAACTGCGGGATGACTACTCCCACGTAAACCACACCAAAGTACGTTGGGAATACAAAACCAAAATCCATAACAAATTGACGCAGTGCTACAATTGCCAACTCTATGGTCACGGAGCCAAACAATGCGAAATCAAAAATCATCTAACCTCTGAATGTTCAAACAAGACGGCTGTATCGTGTGAAAATTGCAAAGGAAACCATCCCTCAACTGATGCCAACTGTCCTTGTGGACTTTCCTACCAGTCGCTTTTGGTGAACAGATCGAAACATGGTAAAATCAACAATGATAATAAAAGAAGCAACTATGCCCACCCCTTAATGACAAGAGCAAATGCCATTCCAATCACTAAGCCTTCAACTGCATCTCTAAGTTATAGCCGGGTCATCACGAATGGGCTAAATGCACCAACAAAGCCTGATCTTTTTACTCTCGAAGAAATCACCTCCCTCACAAGAGAACTCATTAGCAAACTTAAAGGCTGCAAAACTAAACATGATCAATTCAATATTATTACCGAGTTAGCGTTAAAATATGTGTATAAATAGTTCGCTCAACTTTCTCAATATTATGGCATGGAATGCACGTGCCGTTTCCAATAAACGTTTAGAATTAATTGAATTCTTAAATCGAAACCAGATTCATATATGTCTTGTCAGCGAAACATGGCTGACTCAAAATAACAGATTCCTTATTCCTAATTACTTAGTCTATAGAAACGATCGTTTAACAAATAGAGGTGGAGGTGTTGCAATCATAGTTAAAAAATCGATTAAGCACATTCAGATTCAGACCGTTGCTACGCATGTAATTGAAAATATTGGAATCAAGGTTTGTCTTAACTCCCAAATATCTATTCAAATTTATGCAGCATATTTTCCTGGCATATCAGCCAAGTGCCAAATCAGCCAATGCAGCAGTCAAAATGTTACTAAACATGCAAAAGATATGTTTAAAGCCGATCTATTAAAGTTTTCTCGTATAAATGGCAACTTTATTGTAGGAGGGGATCTAAACTGCAGAAGCAGACATTGGAACTGCTCACGAGCAAACTCTTTTGGCAATACCCTTTATGACCTCTCTACATTGGGAAAATTCTCTTTACTCCACCCCAGTGATCCTACTTACATACCTCCAAGTTACAAAGGAAAGCCATCCATTCTTGATCTTTTTCTGACAAATCAACCCAGAAAGCTCTCCCATCCCAAAGTAATCAATGACCTCTCTTCTGATCATTTGCCAATTATCTGCAAATTAGCTATCGATACGAATGCCGACTTTGTTGAGACTTATCTTCAATATTCTAGGTCCAACTGGCAAAAGTTTAAACGTACTCTTTCTGAAACAATCAAACCTGACCTAAATGCTTTTAGAATCATCGCCCCAAATAGAGAAATAATCGACAGTATGACCAATATCATTACACAAAAAATAACACAGGCAATAGAGCGCTGCACCCCTAGAAAACAAGTCAAGCTACAAACCCGAAAACTTCCAACTAGAATAACAGATATCATTGTAACCAGAAATGCTGTTCAGAGACAATGGATCAGAACCAGACTGCCAATTTACAAAGCTAGAATAAACCACTTAAATAGAGGGATAAAGCAGGAAATGTTTAATCATAACAATATCATTTGGGGCGAAAAGTTGTCTAAGCTCGGCTATAACTCAAAGCCCTTCTGGAAGCTCACTAAAATAATAAAGAACAAAAAGCCATATATTCCCTGTTTCAATCATGAAGATAAGGTCTACACCACCAGCTTAGATAAAGCAAACTGTCTCTGTAACATATTTGAGTCTAAACATCACATTACTGAAACCTTCTCCAGTAGCACTACCACTGAGTTAGTGCAAAATTCGCTCATTGAACTTGCTACTGATTCCAACCACGCGTCTGACCCCCCTTTTTCAACAATAGAAGTTAAATTTATAATAAAGTCACTCAAAAACAAAAAATCACCTGGATTAGACAAAATACCTAATATTTGTCTAAAAAATTTACCGGCAAGTGCACTTGAATTTATTACACTGCTTTATAATAATTGTTTAAAAATCAGTTATTTTCCTCATGTATGGAAAACTGCCAAGATAATTCCAATTGGAAAACCAGGTAAACCTCCTAGTTCTCCCTTGAGCTATCGTCCGATTAGCCTTCTTTGTGGGTTATCTAAAATATTCGAACGCCTGATCAAGGTCAGACTCAACACCCACCTGGAAGTTAACAATATTTTACCACCAATACAATATGGGTTCAGAGAGCTCTATAGCTGCATCTTTCCATTGGACAAATTGACAAACTTTGTCAAAGCCAAGTTTACTGAAAAGCAATCCGTTGGTTTGGTAACCTTGGATGTCGAAGCTGCTTTTGACACTGTTTGGCATGATGGTCTTATCCACAAACTGAGAGCATGTAACACTCCAGCTTACCTGACCCGTATAATTAAAAGTTTTCTGACTGATAGACATTTCTACGTATATTTGAACAAAACTATGTCTGCCAAAAAATCCACCTGCGCAGGAGTCCCTCAAGGTTCTGTCCTCGGTCCTATTCTATACAATATTTACACTTTTGACTTCCCCAGGACTTTAAGATCCAAAGCATTAATCTTTGCTGATGACACTATACTATTTTCTTCTGGTGCACATTTCTCGGATATTCACAATAGTTTGCAACACTCTCTAAACTCTTTATATGACTACTTTTATAGTTGGAAAATTAAGCTCAATGCCAACAAAACCAAAGCTTTATTTTTTACCAAAAAACGAAAGTCATGTTTTCTACCTACTTTAGATCTTGAACTAAACGGAATTAAAATCTCATGGGAGGAATCTGTTAAGTATTTAGGAATTAGTTTAGACAAAAAACTGTTATTTAGTGGCCATATAAGCAACACCATAGACAAAATTAACAAAACTATTTGTATTCTTTACCCTTTCATAAACCGTTATTCTAAACTCTCAACTAAAAATAAGTTAACAATTTACAAATCTATTATACTTCCAATGATAATGTACGGAGCTGAAATTTGGAACACATCGGCATTAACACATTTGAGAAAACTTCAAGTTGCCCAAAATAAAACATTAAAAATGATCCTCAATCTACCGCGATATCACAGAACCATATCGCTGCATAAAATAGCGAATATTAAAACGATTGATGAGCTCATCACTCACTCAAAAGTCAAGTTCATAATTACAAAATCATATTTAGCTCAAGATACGGGTTAATAGGGCCCTTGTCTTACTATTTCTATATAGTAATATTCAAAAGTGCCTTCCCTTCTAGCTTTAAGTTATTATTTAAGTCGCAACTAAAGGTTTTACATCCTTTTTTCCTTTACCATCTAAATATATCAAACAATGTTCAAAGTAAATTCTATGTAAATATGATATCTCAGCTGCACAGACATAAAATAAGTCTAAACTCTGTATAAAGAAAAATAAGCTAGCTTTAAGCTAAATGTAATAATTTGGAAATAAAGCATATAGTGAATTGAATATATATGTATGTATGTTAGCTTATGCAATTTATGATATATATTAATTTTATGTATAAACATGTAGAAATTATAAATATCACGTAGGGGTCACCAAATGTTGAGCCAACGAGCTTTTTCGTTGACTTTGTAAATTATAATTTTGAATTATAAGCCACTTTGTTGTAGTTAATGCCTTTATTGAATTATGTTAACACTTTATGCAAGCTACCAAAGTGTTGTGCGATCAGCCAGATAACAATTGCTATTACTAAACACTGTATGCAAGCGACGATTGTCGTGCGATCAGCCAAGAATAATATTGCCCTCAATAATTAGTTAAACAAATGCGAGCAAGCGACCAAGTTGTCGTGCTGTCCGCCAAATATCAATTAATAGTTAAAACAAGTAAGAAAGCTCTATTCGGGTCTGCCCGACTACGAGATCCCCTGAACCAAGTACGAGCTGATGTTCTAAACAACCTAGCTTACATCTTTTATCTATACATATTACCTCTGCGCGCATATACACATGCACACATATACACAGGCACGCATACACACATGATCACATATACACATGCACACATATACACGAGCACACATTTGTATACACATCAGTGTTGCCAACTTTTGTTGAGCAAAAAAAGCTAGATCAAGGAAAATTATACCCAAAATGAAGCGAAGTTTGCTGAGAAAAAAGCTGGGAAAAAAGCTTAATTTTCGAAGCAAATTTTGTATGATATGTTGGAAAATGTATTGAATTCCTAAATTTTTCTGCAAAATTTTTCTTAATTAAAAAAAAAAAGGTCTTCAATAATGCAGTCATATTAATTTGGCAACCTTTTTTTTTTTGCTAACCACAAAAATTTGTACTGAAATTTTCACCATTTTTTATTCAATTTTATAAGAAATCATGCAAATATTAAGACAAATTAAAAACAGCTAAATCAGTTTTTAGAAAGCTATATTTCCCGCTATCCGCTGTTCTGGAATTTTTCCCGCAATTACACTTTCCAAAAAGACCGATTTGACGGGAAAAAAGCTGATTTGGCAACAGTGATACACATGCACACATATACATACATGCACACATATACATACCATTGACACTCAGAGTTGGAGTTGTTTTTTCGTAGAGTACGGACGCGTTCGCAGAGTGCTCTTCGAATTCGACACAAAATCGACACAAAATTGATATAAAATTGCACTTGGTGATTTCACTGTGAAGAAAAATCAGTGTCAGTACACGTGCTACTAGTGGGCGAAGTGTACCCATCGGTTAAAAACGTAGAAACTCACTGCGGGCGCACCAGTTTGGAGCGGCGTCCTCAAGTCCGTGGCATAAGGGAGGGGGGCGTCAGCGTCTTCTATGAGTGATTTCCTTTTCTTTTGCAGCAGATTCTTTTTCCCGCATTGTTGGGGAACGCGGGTTGTCTCGCCAAATATCACAATACAGCAGTTGCTTTCACTCTAACAGCTGTTAGTAGTGTTGGTAACTGCAGGGCACAACCAGCTGACCGAAGACTGGGGTAAGTGCATTGTGCATCGAATTAGCGAAGACACACACCAATAAGTTGGAGAGCATACTAAGTCCCAAAAGAATAACATACTTCTGGGCTTATATTAAAATACACGCTTAGTTCTTAAGCTAAGCAGTATGGAAGCCAGAATGGAGGACGAGCTTCAAGCGTTTGCACGTCGTTCCTCGTTGTTGAGATCACCTCAACAGCAGCAGACGACGACCCAGCACTGCAAGGACCATCAGCCACCAAAGGAAGAGAGAGGCGAGCCAAAAACGTTGAAGGCCACGCTACTCCAAATGGGAGCGGCTCTGGAGGGCCTAACGGCGTTGTTCGGCGGCCAAAGGCATATTAATGCCTTAATGAGGGAGGAATTGGCTAGACTGGTCAATCTGCAAGGCACGGCGGTGAGTTTCTGCAAAAGCGATGCAAGAAACTGCGCAGAAACTCGCTAAATAGAGGCATAATAAGAGCCGAGCCAGTGGCGATTCGTGCTGACTCGAAGAAAATGGCTGAACCAGCTAGCGGCAGTAATACGCCCAAGAGGTCGAGGGACTCTGCTCCAGAGCAGCGGAAAACTCCCCCAAAAAAACCAAGGCACCAGAAGTCAAGCCTTGGGACTCAACAGGAGCACCAAATGCTGCGCGCTGTCCCCAAAAGCCCCAGTCAGGCTGTTCGGCAGAAAAACATTGATAACTGGTCAACAGTTAAAGGACGAAAGCAGGCCACAAAACGGACCAGAGCAGATGCAATTACTCTAACGGGAGTGGATGGCTGTTCTTATGCAGATATGCTTAGAGTGGTCAAGACGGACCCAGCGCTAAAACACCTAAGTGGCGATGTTCAAGGCATCAGGAAAACGGCAAAGGGCGATCTCCTCCTACGCCTTAACAGGAAACCGGAGCACAGCGCTGAAGTGCTACAAGAAGCTGTAGGCAAGGCCCTTGGCAGCCGAGCAGTTGTAAAAACGCTCACGGACTCGGCCCAAGTGGAAGTCCGCGATCTGGATGAGCTCGTAACAAAGGTAGAAGTCCTGGAGGCGGTCAAAACCGTGTTGAAAGAGTCGTCCTTAAAAGACGACGTAGTAAGGTCGCTTCGACCAGCTTTTGGTGGACAACAGAGGGCCACTCTCACTCTCCCAGTGACAAAAGCCAGGGAGCTAATCGAAATGGGAAAGATTAGGATAGGATGGGTCGTATGCCGCGTACGCGCTATCGACCAACCGAAACGCTGCTTCAAATGCCAGGATTTTGGGCACATTTCGGCAAACTGCACAAGCAGCGAGGACCTAAAAGGTGCTTGCTTTAGGTGTGGCAAGACGGGTCATGTTGCAAGAACCTGTACCAAGCCACCCAGGTGCGGCCTATGCCGCCAAGGATCAGTGCTGGGTCCTCTCCTATGGAATGTGATGTATGACGGAGTCCTGCGATTAGAATTACCCGCAGGAACTCACATCATTGGCTTTGCGGATGACGTAGCCGTCGTTACCATAGGAAAGGAACTTAGGGATGCAGAGGAGATATGCAGCGGCAGTATCAAATGCATACAAGACTGGCTGATGAGAGCAGGACTCGAATTAGCGGGCACAAAACCGAGGCAGTGCTGGTCAGTAGCCGGAAGAAAGTTGAAACGGCCCAGATTAAGATTGGCAACACCACCATTGCTACAAAAAGAGCAGTAAAATACCTTGGAGTCATGCTATACACAAGAATGACGTTCCGTGAACATCTGGAGTATATCCATGAGAAAGCAGCTGGTTCCTGTAGAGCACTCTCAAGAATCATGCTGAACACACGGGGACCTAAACAACAACGACGCCATCTTCTGATGAGTGTTACGAGGTCCATCATTCTTTACGCTGTATCAGTATGGTCAAAAGCGATGGCTACTCCAAGCTACAGCCGAGGTATACGAGCCACCTACCGCCTATGTGCTATTCGAGTCAGTTGCGCGTTCAGAACAGTCTCTGATGATGCAGCACTCGTTATAGCTGGAATGCTCCCAATTGAGGAATTGGTCATCGAATCGGATGAATTAAATAGAGGCAACAACAGCGAGACCACACGCATCAGCAATGCTAGGAGCACGGAGAGAACTCTCAGCATTGCTCGATGGCAAAGGAAGTGGGATGAGTCGTCAAAAGGACGCTGGAACACACGCTTATCCCGGAACTGGCGCCGTGGATAAATCGTAAGTATGGAGAAGTAAACTTTTATCTCTCGCAGATCCTAACTGGACACGGATGTTTCCGGAGTTACCTGCTCCGTTTTGGCCACGACAACACAGATGAGTGTTCCTGGTGCGGCGAAGGAATCGTGGAAGACGCAAACCACATTGTCTTCGAGTGTGGACGATTCTCCGCAGAGAGGCGACAGCTGGAGGAAGCAGTGGGTCAATCCATCAGGAAAAACAACCTGGTGTCGATTATGCTGGATTCTCAGGAAGCGCGGCGCTCAACCAGTGTCTTCGCGGCAATTCTTCCTTGTTGGCCTTTACGACGGACTCACTGCATTTCTCGACCTCTCAGAATCGTCGTACGAGTAAGTTGTTCTTCATAGCCAGACTCTAGATCCAGCTCTGAAGTCACATTTGATGTTAGAAGAACAGCATTCTGACGTCGATCGTCGCCTCCAGAGACAACCCTACCAAGCCGCGTCTTTTGAATTAGTGGTAATCCAGGCAAACAAGCTGGATCCAATGAGCAAATCTATTCGCTATCAGCCAAAGTTATGTTGGATGGTATGTTCCAATTGCTTGTGTCCAGATTGACGCTTGGTTGCAAACTCCGAAGCATGAGCCCGAAGACTGAGGTGAACAGTGTGTCCGTCAGTAGAAATCCTACTGTCGCCAAAACCGCAAACAATCGAAGACGACCTTATCCTTTTTAGTTGCAGTTGGTTGGCAAATCTGGCAGTAATAAGATGCAGCTAAGAACCGGAATCCAAAAGGCCACGACATGGAGCGAAGGTGTCAGAAGAATTCCTGACCAGAACCACTGCGGTGGCCAGGAGCACACCCTCAGAATTGAGATCTTGGGTGACGAGAGTATTAGCAACGTTTTCGGAAGAATTTGATGTTTTATGCGGTGCCAATCACGACGTGTTGGAGTTCCTATATACGACACTAAACGTAGGCAGTCTTAGTGGCGGAGTGTGAGTGTGGAGCTAAATGGAACTTGAGCTTCTCGGACTTTCATTTCTGACAGAACTGATGATTAAACAGACATTATCCACTCTTCAAATTTTGTGCGCAGATCACTATTCATTTCGCCCACTTGTAGCTCTTCTAGGCCGTCATATGCCACACCAAACGATTGGCTTAATTTGTTAATGTGATCAAAAAACACCGCCAAGTTGCTCTCATTTGTTCGGTCAACGAGTCAGAGTCCAGCTTTGCTTGTAGAGTCTTTAAGCGTTCGTATAGCATTTGTAAAATACCACTCGCTCAGCGGGCGCAACTATACTGTCTTTAGTTGCCATGTCGCGAAAAGATATAACCACTAACCATACAACACATAGATGGGACATCTAGTACAAACTTTTTCGCCACGCTTTTTTTGTGCGACAGGTCCCACTCAACTTCGTATTTGCTCGGGTCCCTTATTCTCTCAAAATCGTCACTAAGCAGTGGGACTTCACAGTATTTAAAAGCAGAGAGATCGAGCGAGATGGAGCGAGATATGCGTAAGTGCGACCTGCACACAATACATTGTCGGTGCTCACTCTTAAAACTCTCTCTAATTGCATAAGTGCGAGCTGCACACAATATACATTGATATTCGTCACTCTCAGCGTTCTCTCGAATTGCATAAGTGCGTGCTGCACACAATATAGTCAATATACATTGTTATTCCTTACTCTCAGCGCTCTGTCGAATTGTATATGTATGCATATATGTACGCACAAGCAGAAGTGCAGAAAAATTTGCCAAATTTTAACATCCAGAGGTCCCATCGCTACCCTTCCAAGCAAATTTGAAAGTCGACGAGTCAAACACTTTGCCATGCTCATACAAAATTCTCATGTTTTTATGATTATTTTTTGTAAGAGCATCAAATATGTGACGCGCGTAAGAAATAATTTTCAGACGTCCCAGCACACTCTCTCATTCGTCCGTGTACATATACAGCATTTGTATCATTGTGTGCTCTGGGACCTGTTGGAATTGTAAAATCAGAAAATTTTAGATTTGTCGATCGCGGGACCTCACATACGCATTTACATATGTGTGTGGGTATGGGACGCGCTGGGCTTGCACACACACTTGTTAGTCTTCGTACATGTATAAGCATATTTATGAATGTGTGCGTAGGCCTGGGTGCCTGCTGAAATTGTCCAAATAGTAGAAGCTGAAATTTGAAGATGTTCGACCAGCGGGATACCGTTTCTATGCAACTTAAGTATATTTCTGAGTATGCAAATGATTGTAACGGTATCACTTTATATTTGAGAATGTGTGTGTGGACTGTTGATCAGGCGCCACTATATTGCAAGCGAGGCGAGAAGGAATGCAAACCGAAAATGCGCAAACGAAAGTTACATCAAATTGTGCAGATTACTGTATATGCATATGCATATATTTATATAATTAAATGTGCGCGCACGCGCACAATGCGTCAATTTGGCATTGGTCACTTTAGATTATTGAATATTGTTTACGTCCGTTTAATTTATTTTAAGGCACGAAAATTGTCACAAAATTCACTTTATATATGTGCAGCGGATGGTTTAACAAGCACTGGTCGTTGCATTACGCGCGCCACTGTATTGCGAACAGTGATAAAGAGAGCGAACTGATAGCTTAACGGCAAACGAAACTGCACAGCTTAAGCAATCATGGCTTATGTTCATGTAGAATTACATATGTATGTATGTATCGAATTACATATGTATGTATGTTAGCTTATGCAATTTATGATATATATTAATTTTATGTATAAACATGTAGAAATTATAAATATCACGTAGGGGTCACCAAATGTTGAGCCAACGAGCTTTTTCGTTGACTTTGTAAATTATAATTTTGAATTATAAGCCACTTTGTTGTAGTTAATGCCTTTATTGAATTATGTTAACACTTTATGCAAGCTACCAAAGTGTTGTGCGATCAGCCAGATAACAATTGCTATTACTAAACACTGTATGCAAGCGACGATTGTCGTGCGATCAGCCAAGAATAATATTGCCCTCAATAATTAGTTAAACAAATGCGAGCAAGCGACCAAGTTATCGTGCTGTCCGCCAAATATCAATTAATAGTTAAAACAAGTAAGAAAGCTCTAGTCGGGTCTGCCCGACTACGAGATCCCCTGAACCAAGTCCGAGCTGATGTTTTAAACAACTTAGCTTACATCTTTTATCTATACATATTACCTCTGCGCGCTTATACACATGCACACATATACACAGGCACACATATACACATGCACACATATACACATGCACACATATACTCATGCACACATATACACATATATGTGTTGTTTTTTCGTAGAGTACGGACGCGTTTGCAGAGTGCTCTTCGAATTCGACACAAAATCGACACAAAATTGATATAAAATTGTACTTGGTGATTTCACTGTGAAGAAAAATCAGTGTCAGTACACGTGCTACTAGTGGGCGAAGTGTACCCATCGGTTAAAAACGTAGAAACTCACTGCGGGCGCACCAGTTTGGAGCGGCGTCCTCAAGTCCGTGGCATAAGGGAGGGGGGCGTCAGCGTCTTCTATGAGTGATTTCCTTTTCTTTTGCAGCAGATTCTTTTTCCCGCATTGTTGGGGAACGCGGGTTGTCTCGCCAAATACCACAATACAGCAGTTGCTTTCACTCTAACAGCTGTTAGTAGTGTTGGTAACTGCAGGGCACAACCAGCTGACCGAAGACTGGGGTCAGTGCATTGTGCATCGAATTAGCGAAGACACACACCAATAAGTTGGAGAGCATACTAAGTCCCAAAAGTATAACATACTTCTGGGCTTATATTAAAATACACGCTTAGTTCTTAAGCTAAGCAGTATGGAAGCCAGAATGGAGGACGAGCTTCAAGCGTTTGCACGTCGTTCCTCGTTGTTGAGATCACCTCAACAACAGCAGACGACGACCCAGCACTGCGAGGACCATCAGCCACCTACGGAAGAGAGAGGCGAGCCAAAAACGTTGAAGGCCACGCTACTCCAAATGGGAGCGGCTCTGGAGGGCCTAACGGCGTTGTTCGGCGGCCAAAGGCATATTAATGCCTTAATGATGGAGGAATTGGCTAGACTGGTCAATCTGCAAGGCACGGCGGTGAGTTTCTGCAAAAGCGATGCAAGAAACTGCGCAGTGCAGACAACGCCCTCGCTAAATAGAGGCAATATAAGAGCCGAGCCAGTGGCGATTCGTGCTGACTCGAAGAAAATGGCTGAACCAGCAAGCGGCAGTAATACGCCCAAGAGGTCGAGGGACTCTGCTCCAGAGCAGCGGAAAACTCCCCCAAAAAAACCAAGGCACCAGAAGTCAACCCTTGGGACTCAACAGGAGCACCAAATGCTGCGCGCTGTCCCGAAAAGCCCCAGTCAGGCTGTTCGGCAGAAAAACATTGATAACTGGTCAACAGTTAAAGGACGAAAGCAGGCCACAAAACGGACCAGAGCAGATGCAATTACTCTAACGGGAGTGGATGGCTGTTCTTATGCAGATATGCTTAGAGTGGTCAAGACGGACCCAGCGCTAAAACACCTAAGTGGCGATGTTCAAGGCATCAGGAAAACGTCAAAGGGCGATCTCCTCCTACGCCTTAACAGGAAACCGGAGCACAGCGCTGAAGTGCTACAAGAAGCTGTAGGCAAGGCCCTTGGCAGCCGAGCAGTTGTAAAAACGCTCACGGACTCGGCCCAAGTGGAAGTCCGCGATCTGGATGAGCTCGTAACAAAGGTAGAAGTCCTGGAGGCGGTCAAAACCGTTTTGAAAGAGTCGTCCTTAAAAGACGACGTAGTAAGGTCGCTTCGACCAGCTTTTGGTGGACAACAGAGGGCCACACTCACTCTCCCAGTGACAAAAGCCAGGGAGCTAATCGAAATGGGAAAGATTAGGATAGGATGGGTCGTATGCCGCGTACGCGCTATCGACCAACCGAAACGCTGCTTCAAATGCCAGGATTTTGGGCACATTGCGGCAAACTGCACAAGCAGCGAGGACCTAAAAGGTGCTTGCTTTAGGTGTGGCAAGACGGGTCATGTTGCAAGAACCTGTACCAAGCCACCCAGGTGCGGCCTATGCCGCCAAGGATCAGTGCTGGGTCCTCTCCTATGGAATGTGATGTATGACGGAGTCCTGCGATTAGAATTACCCGCAGGAACTCACATCATTGGCTTTGCGGATGACGTAGCCGTCGTTACCATAGGAAAGGAACTTAGGGATGCAGAGGAGATATGCAGCGGCAGTATCAAATGCATACAAGACTGGCTGATGAGAGCAGGACTCGAATTAGCGGGCACAAAACCGAGGCAGTGCTGGTCAGTAGCCAGAAGAAAGTTGAAACGGCCCAGATTAAGATTGGCAACACCACCATTGCTACAAAAAGAGCAGTAAAATACCTTGGAGTCATGCTATACACAAGAATGACGTTCCGTGAACATCTGGAGTATATCCATGAGAAAGCAGCTGGTTCCTGTAGAGCACTCTCAAGAATCATGCTGAACACACGGGGACCTAAACAACAACGACGCCATCTTCTGATGAGTGTTACGAGGTCCATCATTCTTTACGCTGTATCAGTATGGTCAAAAGCGATGGCTACTCCAAGCTACAGCCGAGGTATACGAGCCACCTACCGCCTATGTGCTATTCGAGTCAGTTGCGCGTTCAGAACAGTCTCTGATGATGCAGCACTCGTTATAGCTGGAATGCTCCCAATTGAGGAATTGGTCATCGAATCGGATGAATTAAATAGAGGCAACAACAGCGAGACCACACGCATCAGCAATGCTAGGAGCACGGAGAGAACTCTCAGCATTGCTCGATGGCAAAGGAAGTGGGATGAGTCGTCAAAAGGACGCTGGACACACACGCTTATCCCGGAACTGGCGCCGTGGATAAATCGTAAGTATGGAGAAGTAAACTTTTATCTTTCGCAGATCCTAACTGGACACGGATGTTTCCGGAGTTACCTGCTCCGTTTTGGCTACGACAACACAGATGAGTGTTCCTGGTGCGGCGAAGGAATCGTGGAAGACGCAAACCACATTGTCTTCGAGTGTGGACGATTCTCCGCAGAGAGGCGACAGCTAGAGGAAGCAGTGGGTCAATCCATCAGGAAAAACAACCTGGTGTCGATTATGCTGGATTCTCAGGAAGCGTGGCGCTCAACCAGTGTCTTCGCGGCACTGGTTATGACGGAGCTCCGCAGGATCGAGAGGACCAGACGACGAGCCGAGTAGGACTCAGGTGGCGCAAAGCGCCTGCGAAGCATTGCTTTGCGGCCGTCCCGCAGGCATCATGCGCTACCCGTTCCTGTAAACTCCATTTTTAAATTTTAAGAAATAAACGAATACAAAAAAAAAAAAAAAAAAAAAAACACATATACACATGCACACATTTGTATACACAAGCACACATATACCATGCACACAGAAGCACGCGCGCCGATTACTGTGTAGTTCATTTGAATGTATGTGTGCACACGTACAGGCTGCTGCACTAAATGTTTCCTTTAAGAACTTCTGCATTACTAAACGGATTTGAATGCAATTTTCTGCATTGAATACTATTAATTTATTGAAAATACGGTTTTCACTAAAAAATTTGAAAAAATTAAATTGTGGCTATGATAATTTTTTTTTTAATAAATTTTTTTTGTGAAATGTGGAGCTGGTATCCAAAATATGAAAAAACAGATAATGTATTTTATTTACAAAAAGCTAAAAACAAAATTTGGTAGCTGTAGCTAAAAATATGTAAAAGATATGGTCAAAAAACTGAATCTTGATAACGTTTTAAATCGATATCATTGAAACGGAAAAATTTATCGAATATCTAAAACAAACTCGATATGCGCGCTGTATACACAGACCATCATGCAAAATTTGAAATCTCTAGCTCTTATATGTTCTGAGATCGACGCGTTCATACATACGGACAGACGGACGGACGGACGGACGGACGGACGGACGGACGGACGGACGGACGGACAGACAGACGGACAGGGCTAAATCGACTCAGCTCGTCGCCCTGATCAAGAATATATATACTTTGTGGGGTCTGCCACGCCTCCTTCTGCCTGTTACATACTTTTTGCAAAACCATTTTACCCTGATTTCCCATTTTCAATGGGTTCAGGGTATAAAAATCTATGCCGGCTTAGCAATGCGGCTGCACTGAGAATGCGAATTAGAACGAAAGAGGGGAGCATGAAAGGCAGCGATTGGCTTAAGACAGAGCAGGAGCCACATTAACAGCTGCTCTTCCAATTGTTTTGCTCTCTTTAAGCTGACCGCTGGTGCTGCGCCCAACATATATGATTTATGTATATGTATGCATATACATATATGTATACATACATGCTCATGCACTGTCGCCGCTTCTAGCGACAGAGCATTATACATATATATAAGAAGAATATGAACTTTATTCTAAGCAATATAAATGATAAAGATTAAGATCATTCGATCACAAACTATATAGTGAAGCGCACGCTTCTCCGTGTTCAATTTATTAAAGATATTACATCTCCGTATTAAACATGTAATCGAGACATATTACAATACCATAGTAAAAGATGGTGCACCCTATATAATAAACAGTTTTTCTTGAATCGTAGAAACACTGTAGAAAAACCGCATAAGCGCAACGCTCTAGTGCAATGCAGAAATTGCCAAGAATATGGGCACACCAAGTAGTATTGCAGGCTACGTTTGTGGTGACTCTCCCGAATCTTCTACCTAGCCAATAAAGAATACATATAAATGAAAAAGTGCGGAAACTGTGGAGGAAACCACTCAGCCAACTTTAGAGGCTTCTCAGTCTACAAAGAGTTAAAAGAGAGTTATCAAAGCACACCAAACGGAGTTCTAAGTTTCCAAATTGCACCAGATGTATTCACCAAATCTTTCCAAATGATTTTATTGTCATCCGATTGTGTTATTTAGTGCAACGGTATAAACGACGTATTAAACAGACATGAATCATTCAAGATATTATTTGAAACTTTTTGCTTATATATTTCGAATATTCAGTACTACCGTCGAATCCTCACTTTCCTATTAAAATTAAATTTTTTGCTGCATCGTTGTCAATGTTGTTAATGACCTCGCATTGCAGCTTAAAAATTTGCGATGCAGTATGATCCAGTAAGCTTTGAAGATCCACTTCTGATCCAGACTCACTTACACTGATCTTTTCAGGGTAACTAAACGCCTTGGCTTTTAAGACTTTTTTATAGCTTGGGAAAATATCACAGAGAGCTTTAGAATTTACGAAGTTCATAAAAGTCAGATATTGGTGTTCAGAAAAATTGGTTTCAATTATAAGCGATACAGCTTCGATGACGTTTACTGTAGAATTCGCTTTAGGTAGTACTACAGTAAAAAAGAAGCAGCAAATTTAGTGAGATTTAGAAACTTTCAGCAATCCTTCGTCGTTTTGTTCTATTTGAACTAACAAAAAACATTTTTTTTTGGAAGTCCTTGACTTGAGTTTGTTGCCATTTGATCGACCCTACTCAACGTAATCGTCTTTTTTTCTTCCAATCATGTGCGTCGGAACTTCAAAAGTTGATTTTTGTTACGCTTGCAATTTAGTACGCAGCGATTTTTTTTACAATCTAACGTAACAATATTTTTTAGATCACATAAATCAATTCTGAAGCCTTTATTCTCAATGTGTTTTTGCACTGAATTAAGCACAATTTTGGCTTTGCCAGGACCAGTTCCCTTTTGAACGCACCAAATATCAAAAATATATTCGCACTGATAAGAAGAACCGGATATACCTTTTTGTATTTGGGTGCAGTTTATATTCCAAATTTCAAGTCTCTGACTTTAATAACGTCGAAGTTATCCCACTAAGACATTTCTTAAAACAGGTCTGTCCTATGGGAGCTATAGGATATAATCATCCGATCCGGATGATTCCGAGATATACAATGGGTGCATTCCAGCCTGTGTGCAAAATTCAGTTCTTATAGTCTTTGAGGAGATTGCGTTGATCCAGACAGACGGACAAACGGACATGGCTATATCAATTCAGCTAGTCTTGCTGATCAAGAATATATATACTTTATATGGTCGGAGATGCTTTCTTCTCTGCGTTGCAAACTTCTGACCAAAATTAATATACCCTTTTTGCAAGGGTATAAAAATGAAGAACAGCTGAGCGCCGGAGACGTAGTAGAAACGTAACCTAAAAGGGCACAGACATTGCTAGTTTCTTTTCTTACCATTTAAAGGTTTGCAAATATTTGCAAACAATTTAAGCGTTTTTAAAATCAGAAATAATTGACGAATAGAATGTCTAATGTCACATTGGAAACATGTAGGGGAACACAACTAACACCTTATGTCAATATAAAAAACAGAGCACAAAAAACATTTAATAATCAATGTTAGTAAAAAACACACAACTTACAATCACAACATTTATAAAGATATTAACTTAAATTTTAACAACAAATACATACCATTAACTTGTTAAAAGTTATTGTTTATAATATATGAACGGAAGTTTATTGAGTAAGAAACTGATTAATCGTATCAATGTGTGTATGTATAAACTAGCGATCTTTCCAAAGCCGCGCACAAGAGAGAAGTGAGATATTCAACATGAATGCAAACACACCACACTTCGTGGTGAAACTATAAACATATGTTGTGTTGTCAGGGCTGCATAAACAATCTTTAACACTCCTCCTCAACACAATCTATGTCTTACCAAATAAGAAAATTACATTACAGGATTTTTTAAGCCTAATGCGGATACAAATTTATAATGCTTAACTCTAGTTAAATTCTTTGTTAGTACATCCGCAGTCATCTCATCGGTAGGTACATATGATAAATCGATGACGCCTTCCTTGAGCACCTCTCGTACATGATGTACCTTAACATCTATGTGTTTTGTACGAGCATGAAACATTGGGTTCCTTGCCAACTGCTGAGCACCAATGTTATCGCCATAAATTTGCATCGCTGCATCAGATGCCATCAGTCCCAAACTTATAAGTAGATTTCGCAGATACGCCGCTTCTTTTGCTGCTGATGACAAGGCTATGTATTCAGCCTCCATACTGCTGAGCGCTACAGTAGCTTGCTATTTGGATTCCCAAGAGAATGCTCCTCCTGCCAAAGTGCATACGAATCCAGTAAATGACTTTCGATTAGTCATGTCACTTGCCCAATCAGCGTCCACAAAAATCTCCACAGCCTTGCCTGTTCGGGTGTAGCATATCTTCAGATCTATAGTCTTGGCCAAATATCTGAGAATATGCTTTGCTGCCGCTTCATGTTCGGAATGGGGATCAATACTGCACTGTGCTAACTTGTTGACCGAATGAGCAATATCTGGTCGAGTCATCACTGCAATATAAGATAATTCGCCAATTAGTTTTTGGTACAACGTACGATCAACCCTGCGGCATTCTTTTTGTGCGCATGCCACCTGATAACCAGTTTCCAATGGTGTAGATGTCTGTCGGCAATCGTTCATGTTGTACTGGCTTAGCAATTCTTTAATGTATTTGCGCTGACTGATTGAAATTGGTCCAGTGTCACCGTCTCGCTGTACTTCTATACCTAAGAAGTAGTTCATACGCCCATTGTCAACAACGTTGTATTCCGCTGAGATTTTTGCTTTGATGTCTTCTACATCATTTTTATGTTTGCATGCCACAATGATGTCATCGACGTAGACTGCAATGAGACTCATGTCCTTTCCCGGTTTGCTATATAAACATGGTTCATTGATGGTTGGCATAAAACCCATACGACGTAGTGTTGCATCCAGTGTTGTGTTCCACACTCGGCCTGATTGCTTAAGACCGTAAATGCTCTTCTTAAGTTTTAGTACGTGATTGGGATGATCTGCACTGACGAAACCTTCAGGCTGGCGCATGAAAACCTCCTCCTCCAACTCGCCATTCAAGTAAGCTGTGACAACGTCGACATGGTGTAGATGAAGACCATACTCCACTGCTAGTGCTATTATAAGCCTTGTTGTAGCATGACGAAGAACAGGTGCAAAGGTTTCCTTGTAGTCAATCCCATAGCGCTGACTGCAGCCTTTTGCCACCAAGCGTGATTTAAGCCTGTTCACGCCACCATCCGGATTTGATTTTACTGCGTAAACCCATTTGCATCCGATTGGTTTCTTTTCTTCTGGCAACTCTGTTAGTTCCCAAGATCCATTTTCTACCAGCGATTTGTACTCCTCCTTCATGGATGTCATCCAAAGTTCGCCTTCTTTCGATTGCACAGCCTCGGCGAAACTTTCTGGTGTCTTAACCGTTGCTGCAAAGATGGCATTTAGAGTATTAAATATTTTTCGCGGTCTACCTGGTTTTCCAGTTCTGAGTATGCTTGGACGACCTGGCCCTCTTTTACTTTCTTGTATCGGCGAATTCTCTTGCAGACTATTGTTTTCATCCAGCTCTTCAAGCTCTTCTGGGTCACTCTGAGCTATTTCTTGTTCAGATTCAGATTCGCTTTCGTCTTCGGGGGCCATCGGAGTCATTTCGCAGGAAACTGTTCCTTCAGATTTCCCTCCCTCAGGTTCTACGAAAATGACGTCTCTGCTTTCAATAAGTTTTCTCGACTCTTTATTGTATAACCGATAAGCCTTCGAGGTATCCGAATATCCTACCATGACATATTCTTGTCCTTTTTGCGCGAATTTCGATCTTTTGTTTTTATTAAGCGCAATCGCGACTGACCCAAAAACTTTTAAATGCGTAATAACTGGCTTTTTACCTGCCCAGATTTCATATGGAGTAACTCCTTTTACTGCATTGGTTGCCACCCTATTACGCAAATAAGCTGCTGTATGTATAGCCTCTGCCCAGAATGACTCATTCAAACCAGCGTGTACTATCATACTCCTAGCCATTTCAATTAAAGTCCTATTTGCCCTTTCTGCAACTCCGTTTTGTTGCGGTGTGTGTGGCACAGTTAAATTTCGCTTAATTCCTGCTTCATTCAAATAAGCATCGAAATCTTTCGACAAATATTCGCCACCATTATCTGTGCGCAATATTTTTATTTTTCTGCCAGTTTGCCGCTCAACTTGGCTTTTGAATGTTTTAAATGCACCAAAAACTTCATCCTTAGTTTTTAACAAATTCACCGAAACATACCTAGAGCAGTCATCTATGAATGTGACAAAGTACCGGCTACCTCCAAAAGATTTCTTCGGCATTGGACCACAAACATCACTATGAATTACGTCTAGAATATTATTTGCTCTACTTTCAGTTACTTTTGGAAACGGCTGTACACAAATTTTGCTTTTTGCACAAGTGATACAGATTTGGCTTGGTTTCTGCATATTGTTTAGCCCTTTTACCATACCTTTATTTGCCATTTCTTTTAAAGCGTCAAAATGTACATGTCCGAATCTATTGTGCCATTTAAATGCTTCCGATTCAGCCTTAACAATACTCATACATTTTTCTTGGATGTCTTTTGCCATAAACAATCCGTTCACCAGCTTAGCTTTAAGAATTAAATCTTTGCCGTCCCAAATCGTTGCATTTCCATTTTTAAAAACAACAGTTTTTCCCTGTCTAATAACTTTTCCCACAGATATAAAGTTATTCTTCAAGCTTGGAACAAATATCACTTCTTTTAACAGCACCCATCCGCAATCAAACTTAACTTTGACATTACCACGGCCTTCAGCTGTAATGAATTTGTCACCTGCTAACAAAATCTTCTGCTTTTCCTCACTATATGTTGTGAAAAGCTCCCTGTCATAGCATAGATGTGCCGTAGCACCGCTATCTATGCACTAGACATGTGGTGTACACCCCGATTCCGTTAAATTCAAAACTGTCATTGAGTTTTCGGACTTTAGACTTTCGTCTATGCAGACCATAGTACGCAGATTCTTTTCCGGCTTATTTTCGTTTTGCAGTTTCTTTTTAACTCGACATTCTGCCTTGAAATGCCCTTCTTTTCCGCAGTTATAGCACTTCATTCCTTTCTTGAAGTTTTTCTTTTCATTTGTCCTATTTTTGGCTGCTTAACACTTTAATACTGCTTTCATTTTCATTACTAACACTTGCTTCTTGTCTGCCTGCTTCTTCAGTGATTTTTATCTTTAATGCGTTAATATGTGGCAAACAATCACGTGACTCTATAGCAACAACAAAGCTTTCAAAAGATTTTGGCAGTACGTTAAGCAACACAACAGTTTTCATTTCTTCTGGAACAGCTATATTCACTTCAGCTAAACCTTCTTCTAGGACTTGAAACTTGTGTAAGTATTCTTTAACACTCATGTCCTCTGACATTCGAATAGACAGCATTTGCTTTATTAGTAGCACTAATCTAGCAGGTCCACTTGGCTTGTGGATTTCTTTAAGTTTTTGCCATGCCTGCGGTGACGATTCACAATTTTTAATATTGTTTAACTCCGTCGGCTTTACACAAAGTAATATTGAAGCCAACGCCTTTTGGTCTTTTGCCTCAAAAGTAACACGCTGCTCAATACTGGCATTCTCACCTAACACCACTTTACCACACACTACTGGCCACAAATCGTGTTGTATCAAAACACTTTTCATTGACACTTCCCATGTGCTAAAATTGTTTTCGTCCAGTTTTTCTATCTTGAAATTCATATTGGCACTTTAATCCGTTTTTCAGTTGTCTTTCTATTTAAATGAAATTCTGATCCGGTGGAACAATTTTAGTTGGGACTATATACCCGGCTATGGTTCAACTCACAGCCAAATTTCTGATCAAAATCTCATTTAAACAATTCGCAGGAAAATTTTTTTCAGTGTCTCTAACGGAACACACATTCCAGTATGTATGTGGCGCCAAATTTCTGTCGCGACACGAAACCGAAATTTTTTCTTGTCTCTTTTCTCTTGTTGTTCTTGTATTTAATTTCTGTACACTACTTGTTCACATAAGAACCCGGCACATTTTTGACGCAACTAAAACATTATTTTGCACAAAGCTATAACTTTTAGCTTGCCGCCAACCACTATTTCACAATAATAGCACTTAATTAAATACTTGTCTTTTTATTCTTTACACCTTGACCTTTGGGCCTTTACTTTTTATAATCAATTCTCTCAACAACTTCCGACCTGAATTTTTAGGTCATGGGCCCATAACCTGTTAAAAGTTATTGTTTATAATATATGAACGGAAGTTTATTGAGTAAGAAACTGATTAATCGTAACAATGTGTGTATGTATAAACTAGCGATCTTTCCAAAGCCGCGCACAAGAGAGAAGTGAGATATTCAACATGAATGCAAACACACCACACTTCGTGGTGAAACTATAAACATATGTTGTGTTGTCAGGGCTGCATAAACAATCTTTAACATAACTATCAATTCCATTACTCTTACAAACAATTTGTTTAGAAATAAAAATGTGAATTATTTTTAGTGCCCTTCTGTGTTCGCTGAGTTCGTTCGGCTTGAAAACTGTAAACACTTGTTTTGTGTTGCAGGGCTATATTTGGAACTTACCGTTAGATTTGCGACAAAAGCGAGGTACACTTGGAAGTTTGGACATTTTTGTGTCACTTCCCTAACTTATTATGTAAGTTTTTCAACTCTTTTATTATTTTTCATCTATGGGCGCAACCACTGTGCACTGGCATCCCGCACAATTGTGGACATAAAAATTCCCATCATCAAACTAATCAATTTTTTTCCAGAAGTGAAAACAATATATTGTGACAATGAACCCTCGAAGATTACCACAACACTCCTAAAAAATGTCTATAACATATGTAGATGTTGTCAATCCCCACTTCACAGCATCCCCACGAACGGGCAAGTGGAAAGTTTCCACAGCACCCTAGGTTACATTGCTAGGGCCTTCAGAATTGTCAAGATCTCTTCCGACATGACCGAACTAATTATGAGGGTAAGGGTAGCATACAATCGATCCATACATTCGGTTGTAAACCAAAAGCCTATAGAGGCTATAGAGGATATACGCAGCATCTAGCGAATTTAGGAAAGCCAACATAACAAAATCACTAAAGCACAGCAAAACAACCTTGCCCGGTGTATTTCGGATAGGCAGAACAGAAGCTATGACCCCGTTATTTACGGAGGAGGTAATAGAAGCAGATTTTGGAAAATCAGCTCTCATTAAGAGGGTGGCCCACAAGGATAAACTCAAATTGGAGTTACCCGCACTCTGTAACATAAGTTAAGATTAGAAGTAAAAATGCACTACAATTTCTTTAGCTCCCTTTTTTGTCACTCCTGTTATAGGTTTAGCCTTGGAATCCTCTTGATATTAGGAGTAGCACCTAGTCGGATTATCGACTACTTATCGACTACCATTTTAACTACATAACAATAGTAGATGGGAAGATATTGGTATGGGAACAACGAGATATCTTCAGGCACTCCAGTCACAGCAAAGTTATCAGAATTATTCCCCAGATCGCACATGCGAAAACTTTTAGACATAGATATAGAACATTTAAAAAAATTTGTTGTCTGTAATAAAAGTTCACCAAGTGGATGACGGCAGCATAATTATCAACGAGAGCTCAGCGAAAGTCAGTACAGACGATGGCCCAGAGATTATAACAAATGGAACACTCCTCGTCACCTTTCGGCTTTTTGTAACCATTAATGGCACAAAGTATGTCAATCGTCGTGAGATATTGAATAGAACGCCAGCGCATCGTAGGGACACACCTACTAGACGTCATCTGCTATCACCCAATACTGAGCATACTAAAGCTCCACAGTATGAATAGCAAGAGCTTACAAGCCATCCAGAACTTTAAGGAAGAATTGGAGTCGACCGGAACATACGCATGGGTCAGCATCAGTATCATCCTGAACATAGCCTGCAGTTGCCTTATCATCTTTCTTCAACGAGTAAGTTAGGCCCTTTATATTTTAAGCTACCCTCGCACTCGCATTCAGCTGACAAATCAGTGCAATGCTCGGCTACCAAATGAGCAGCGGTAACATAATACTTGCGCAAGGTGCAAGTTGATCTGTTATCAGTTATAGTGAGTCTTATTCTGAGTCAGCATTGCCGACTACGATTCGGGCCGCTTTAGCTCTATATTTAGCTTTGGCTTTGGCTTTTAAGTATCAGTTTCTATCGAGCACTTATTGAACACAGAATAAATCGTACATTGTTCCGGCATTTATCCGTAAATCCATTTCTTATTAACTACTTAACATTGCTGAGCTACAACAAAGAGTGTAAAGTCAAACCCTCCAATGTAATCATGGATAGGAAATAACTTAATTTACATACATACCAAGATGAATACACTTGCAAATGCCTTCGCGCTGCGTAGAGAATTCACAAGAACCAATCTCCTTTTTTTCCCCTTTCCTAATTTGGTCAATCATGAGATTCTGATGTACTCCAGAACGAGGTTAATCCGTAAAGCACTCAGTTGGTCTTTTGTTTTACACTCTATCAATCTGCTGTGTGTGTGACACCGCGGTACAAGTACAAATACAGCACTTAAGCAACTAAATGCAATTGTAGGTTACTCCGTTGGCTCCGCCAATTAAATGAACAGCCGTATATTAATTAATATTAAATGTTAATTTATTTTATGTTTGAATACACAAAGCAGTTTTGTAGGCTCTATTCAGACTCGTGGTTCATTCTCGAATGACGCTCGCAGAGCTAAAGAGCTTTTTGGTCGTTGAGTAGTTCGAGCTTTCGCTCTCTGACATAACAGGGGAGAAGAGACCGAAAAGCACAAGATCGACACGAAACTCGCGGTTGAGCATAAGCACGGATCGCAGCTGATGACGCCAAAAAATATCAATAGCTCTCATTCCTTTTTCCCCCTCAACTCCCATTTCAAAACATATTTCGCTAAGCGCGGCTGTCTGACGATCTTGATGCGGCCACATGACTTCAGAACTTATATCTGACATTTAAGAACAAGTAAGAATGCTCTAGTCGGGTCTGCCCGACTACGAGATCCCCTGAACCAAGTCCGAGACGGTGTTTTAAACAATCTAGCTTACATCTTTTACCGGTACAAATTACCCACTGCGCGCACACACACACGCACACATATACATACACAAGCAAGCGCGCCGCTTACTGCGTACATAATTTAGCGGCTGCGCTTGAGCTGCATTCTGGGCAGCATTATGAGAAATTCATTGTTAGATAACTTCGGTTCTAGACCTACTTTCTTAATGAAATTTTCAGGACATAATATTGACATCTAGAGGTGTATATATACAAAATCCCAACTCTCTAGTATTTGAAATACGTTTTTTCCACTTATGGGGCTAATGGGGGGAGGTATCCAAAATTTAAAAAAATTATTATCTATATTTACATCACAGCAACTTACGTAGTCAATTTGGTATCTCTAGCTATCATGGTCTATAAGTTATAGCTTAAAAACAAAGTCAAAATATCGATTGTTATCGATAATAAGGAAATGGGATGAGTTATCGAAAAAAAAAATAAACTTGTACTGCGTATGGTATACAAGAATATATATCTAAAATCTCAAGTCTCTAGCTTTTGTGGTTTACGAGATCACTGCGTTCATACGGACGGACAGACGGACAGACGGACAGACGGACAGACGGACAGACGGACAGACGGACAGACGGACATGGCTAGATCGACTCAGCTCGTCGTCCTGATCAAGAATATATATACTTTATGGGGTCTGCCACGCCTCCTTCTGCCTGTTACATACATTGTCACAAAACCATTATACCCTGAATTCCCATTTTCAATGGGTTCAGGGTATAAAAATTTAAGTTTCAGTGTACCCGACAATTTTTAGTAGTCAGCAGCTCTCCCCTGGAGCATTATAATATTGAGCGCTAGAACAAAAACAAAAAAAAAAACTAGTGGGATGGGCTAACTTTGGCCAGGCCGAAGTTTACCAATATCCTTGCAATTGTAAAGGATATAGATGTGGTTTTCTCTGATTTCCACATCCCCAACTAGTTGATATATATCATTTTTGGTCAATCTATTGATCAGGGCAATAAAAACATATATATCAAATTTTGAAGCTGTACCTATAAAACTTTGGAATATATAGTTTTATCCGATTTACCACGCCCCCAATAGGTGTAGCTATGTATAATATATATCTTTTTGTATGGGGGTGCGCTTCATGAGTATATAAGTATTCCAAATTTCAAGGCTAAGAGTTCAATAGCGCCGAAGTTATCCCACTAAAACATTTCTCAAAACCGATCTGTCCTATAGGAGCTATAGGATATAGTCTTCCGATCCGGATGATTGCGAGATATACAATGACTTCAGCAGATGGGAACCTAGATGCAAAATTTCAGCTCTGTATCTTAAATAGTCTCGGAGGATATTGCGTTGATCCAGACAGACAGACAGACAGACAGACAGACAGACGGACAGACAGACTGACAGGCGGTCATTAACATTTTTTGCAAGGGTATAAAGATTGCTAATATCATCAAACAAACTGATGACTTTTTAAGAGAGTTCAAAGAAATTGTCTGCTCCACTGATCTGGATACCTTAATCTCAGCCTGACATTATTTTATATACCATAAATTCAACGACATTATTCACGACAATCTGAAAGCCACATGAGCCTGCCACTTTCCACTCAACCAAATTCAGAGGGTCGATAAAATTATTCACTAGTACATGTCACTTAAATTACGAATGCTTATCAAACAAATATATGGATCAGGATACCATAAAAAAAGTCTTTTCTTTCTCTCTCCTCTTTCGGTGTCAAGTCGCACACGGCTAAATGCCAAAACATAAACAGCTCTCACAATATATACCGCACGTAAGCAGGCTACACAACTCAAAAACCAATAAAATATTATAAAATATGGGCATACCACATCGCAGCTCAAACCACAAACCATACAGATAACGATCACCCAGAATTCGAGTTTGTTTGTACATTCACCACTCAAAAAGCTATAATTACTCCCTCATTCCCAAAACATGCCCAAGAATTATGTAAATAGAAGCGTTTGCCCAGAACATACAGTTCAAATATAACGTCTCAACACACACCCCTCTAAACATACACCCACTCTATCCTCACTTTCAAAAATGTGACTCAATTCTCACCCATTCTAAGCATACCTCCTCTCTACTCTACTCTCATTTCAAACAAGAAGGATGGGCTACCTTCGGCCCTTGCAATTGTAGATAGATATAGATTTCTCTGGTTTTCCATAAAGAGTTTAAGGTAGACGTATGCAAAAAATTTGCAAGCCTTAGGTGTACATTTGTAGAATATAGAATTTTTACCGATTTTCCACGCCCCCAAAATGCAGATATATGTACATTTTAGTCAATTTATTGAGGGCAACAGTAATACAAATTTTGGGGTTCGAACTATTAAACTTTGGATTTTATAGTTTTTCTTTTCACTTTGCCACGCCCCTAAGAGGTAGATATATGATTTTTAGTCAATCTGTGGAGGGGGGCAACAGTAACATAAATGTCAACTTTTCGGGCTTTAGCTGTACAGCTTGGAAGATATCGTTTTTCCGATTTGACACACCCCAAATAGGTGGATATGCATAATTTTTTATAATTTTGTTGACACAGACGAGCTTAACGTATTATTATTTAATATTAGGGTCTCTAAATGTAGAATTGTAGAAAATACATTTTGTTCGCGTTAGCGACGCCCAGCTGATCAGCTGATTAGACCTGACGCTTAGAGCGAGATTTCCGTCTCCATCTGAGAGCAAGCTTTGCGTTCTAACGTAAGCTTGCGCTCGGCTCCAGTATCTTAGAAACGCTTTAACTTTGTCAACACAACGCTGCGCAGATAACTTCACTATAGTAAACGTACAAATATTAAATATACAATATATATTTAATAAACTGTGTATTATTTGCTGCACACCCCATCAACTAAGAGAGCTGTGCCACCCCGCCACAAACACATTTTTACCCGGTTTGTCTAGAAAAGTGGGCGTAGCTTTATATACTACAATATATATTTTTGAAAAGTGGTCCATACAAATATATGTTTAAAGTTTCAACTCTCTGGCTCAAGCAGAACCCAAAATATTAGAAAATTTATGCTAAGCACTATTTAGGCTTTCCAATTTACCACGCTCTTAATGAACACAGATATATAACTTTTTAATCGATCTTAGGGGGAGACTAAAAGAAGCCTACTTGCCAAATTTGGGTATTCTAGCTTCAAAAGTGTAGAAGATACAGTTTTACCCGATTTGCCACGCCCCCAAAAGCGTTTGCTTCAAATACTATTGTTTTCGAATGGAGGTGGAATACATTAATATATATTCCAAATTTGAAGCTTTAGACTTCAATAGCGACAAAGTAATCCCACTAAAACATTTCGTAAAACCGATCTGTTCTATGTGAGCTATAGGATACAGTCGTCCGACTCGGATGTTTCCGAGATACAATAATAATGCTTGCAGCATATTGAAGCATGTATATAGGGTATCTAAATTAAAGAAATGTTCAAAATTTGTTTATTCATTACAAGAATATGTATTAAGATTTTTTGTTACTAGCTTAAATGATTTTTATACCCTGAACCCATTGAAAACGGGTATAATGGTTTTGCATAAAGTATGTAACAGGCAGAAGGAGGTTTGGCAGACCCCACAAAGTATATATATTCTTGATCAGGGCGACGAGCTGAGTCGATATGGCCCTGTCCGTCTGCCTGTCTGTCTGTCCGTATGCATGAACGCGTCAATTTTAGATCATATAAGAGCTAGAGACTTGATTTCACTGATATCGATTAAAAACGTAATCAAGATTTAGTGTTTGAACCATATCTTTTACATAATTTTAGCCACGGTCAACAAACTTTGCATTTAACTTCTTGTAAATAAAATACACTTTCTGTTTTTTTTTATATTTTGGATACCGAGTAAGAACGCTCTAGTTGGGTCTACCCGACTACGAGATCCTCTGAGCCAAGTCCGAGCTTATGTTTTAAACAACCTAGCTTACATCTTTTATCTAAACATATTACCCTCTGCGCGCACATACACATGCACACATATACACATGCATACACAAGTACGCGCGCCGATTACTGCGTAGTTGATTTAAATGTATGTGTGCACACGTATAGAGAAAATGCTATGATGCTGCCGCGTGCTTGTGCCAATTGACAAAATGTTTTCCTTAATAACTTCTGTATTACTAAATGCACTTTAATCGAATTCTCAGCATTGAATGCTCTTATTTTATTAAAATACGGTTTTGCCTAAAAAATTTAAAAAAATTAAATTGTGTTAAATTTGTTAAATGTGGAGTCGGTATCTAAAATATAAAAAAATAGAAAATGTATTTTATTTACAAAAAGCCAAATGCAAATTTGGTAACTGTAGCTTAAAAGATGTAAAAGATATGTTCAAAAAACCAATTCTCGATAAGGTTTTAAATCGATATAAGTGAAACAGGAAAGTTTATCGAACATCTAAAACGAACTCGATATGCGCGCTAAATAAACAGATCATCGTAAAACATTTAAAGCCTCTAGTTCTTATATGTTCTGAGATCGACGCGTTCATACATACGGACAGACGGACGGACGGACAGACGGACAGGCCCAAATCGACTCAGCTCGTCGCCCTCATCAAGAATATATATACGTTATGGGGTCTGCCACGCCTCCTTCTGCCTGTTACATACTTTTTGCAAAATGATTATAAAATGATCTCCCATTTTCAATGGGTTGAGGGTATAATAAAAAATACGTACTCATTTTATATCTTGCAAAAACTAACATGATATGTAATGTCTCTAGTTAAGGTAAGTCTAGCTTGCCGTATCTGTATAAGTTATATGTACTAAATGAGAAATTTTCTTTCTGACAATTATTTATATTTTTATTAAAACTGTTGAACCATTTTTATATTTATCAGCGACTCATCTACCTACATCGCCAATGAGTGTCGTAAGCGAATGACTACTTTTCGAGTTATGACAGTTTTATTATCTTGCCTTATACTCATGTACTGCGTACTGCCACTTGTGGAATTATTTTGCATTGTTGGGCTTGACGCGCCGATTAAGCCATTTCCTTATAAAATGTACTTTCCGTACAATCCGTACAACAATTGGATATGTTATACAATAACGTACATATTTACAGCATATGCTGGCATTTGTGTAGTTACAACTCTGTTTGCTGAGGATACCTTATTTGGATTTTTTATAACATACATATGCGGACAATTTCGCTTATTGCATAAGCGCATCGATGTTCTTATGGATTTGGCCCAGGAAAAAACAGCTCTCAAATCTAACACTGAACAGCTGCACGTCAAACTAGTCCGAGAACTTCAAAGTATTTCACGACACCATAATAAGCTAATCAGGTAAGAAATTAGATATTATTAAAATTAAATTTAAATCCCCTTTCCCAGGATGATACATGGACCACATTTTAGATCATGAAAACCTTGCAGATTATAGCAGTCGAAAAACTAACTTAACTTTAAAAGACTACGTGAGCACTTTCAAGAAGAAATGAATGGCCATTTTATACCCTTGTAAAAAAGGAATATTCATTTTAGTCAGAAGTTTGCGACCATACAAGTATATACAATATATTCTTGATCAGCACGATGAGGTGACTTGGTATAGCACTGTCCGCCTGTCTGTCTGCCTGTCGATCTGTCTGGATCAACTCAATCTCCTCCCAGACTATTGAAGCTACAGTGATGAAATTTTGCACATATGCTGCAATCTGCTGCAGGCATTGTATATGTCGGAATCATCCAGATCGGATGACTAAGTATGTATATCTATATCTATCTATAGCTCCCATAGGATGGATAGGTTTTGAGATATGTTTTTGTAGAAAATTTTGTTGGCCCCATACAAAAATATATAATATGTATAGCTATGCTAATTGGGGGCGTGCCAAATTTGGTAAAAGCTTTACAATTTTACATCTGAAATCCAAAAATTAGTAAAAACGTCAATCTTGATCTCTTCTTGGCAAATCAGGAAAAAATACTTATATCCTTTACAATTATTAGGATATAGTCTAAGTAAGCCCATCCCTTTAGTTATTTATTTAAATTGTTAATGCTTGACCTTAATGTAGGAATGCTTACAGATATGTGGATGGAGATGTGATCAGTTAAAATTGAGAAAGCCGAATATGTTAATTGATATGATAATAATTGTATACCGTTGCAAAAAGGGAATATTAGTTTTGGTCACAAGCTTATATTACATAGAAGGAATCATTTCTAACTATATAAAGTATATATTTTTGATCAGCACGGCCACCTGGCTTAATATAGTCCTTCCGTCTTCCTGTCTCTCTCTACACAAAATGTTTTGTTTTTTGCACATATATGGCCTATATTTAACTGCAGATATTGTAGAACTTGGGATCATCTGTAACTGACGACTATATTCTAAAGCTCTCATAGGATGGATCGGTTTTAAGACATGTTTTAGTACGAAAACTTCGACGCTATTGGAGTCTTAAACTTAAAATTTTAAATATATACTCATGAATCGCACCCCCATACAAAAATATATATATTATATATAGCTACGCCCTTTGAGGGCATGGTTAATCGGATAAAACTATGCCTTCTGCAGCTTTGAAGCTGGAGCAACTAAATTTGGAAAGTAATATACCTTTGGCCTCACCTTCAGATTGATCAAAAAGTTATACATCCACGCCTACTTGAGGCGTGTCAAATAGAGAAAGTCTATATAGTGCTTGACATAAATCCTCAAATATTTTGGATGCTGTTAGAGGCAGAGGCTTGAAGCCTCAAACAAATAATTAAATTAACCACCCCTAGAAAAAACTAGAGGGATGGTAATTCAGTAATTTCAGTAATTTGCCACGCCCCCAACAGGTGGATATATAGAATTTTTAGTCTGTCTATTGAGTAGAGCAACAGTAACCTATATATCAAATTTTGAAGCTGTACCTAAAAGACTTTGGAAGATATAGTTTTCTGCGATTTGGCACGCCCCCAAGAGACGGATATATAATTTTTCATAATTTTGTCGAAACGGTCAAGCCTAACATCTGTGTCAATTTTTGGAACTCTAGGTGTAAAATTGTAGAAGATATAGTTTTTTTCCGATTTGAAACGCCCCTAATGGGCATAGATATATATTCTTTATCTTTTTTTCTAGGGGTAGTTGAAACAAATATATATTTTGAGTTTCAAGTCTCTGGCTTTAACAGCATCCAAAATATTGGAGTAGTTATGTTAAGCACTATATAGACTTTCCCGATTTGCCACGCCCCAAGTAAGCGTGGATATATAACTTTTTGATCAATCTAAAGGGGGGGCCAAGAGTATATTACTTTTCAAATTTGGTTGCTCTAGCTTCAAAACTGTAGAAGATATAGTTTTATCCGCTTTGCCATGCCCCCAAAAGGCGTATCAATTAAATCTATATAATTTTGTATTGGGGTGCAATTCAGGGGTATATATTCTAAATTTTAAGTCTCTGACTTTAATAACGTCGAAGTTATGCCACTAAAACATTTCTTAAAACCGATCTGTCCTATGGGAAATGGGATATAGTCATCCGATCCGGATGATTCCGAGATATACAATGCCTGCAGCACATTCCAGCCTATATCCAAATTTTCAGTTCTGTAGCTCTTATAGTCTCGGAGGAGATTGCGTTGATCCAGACAGAAGGACAGACGGACAGACAGACAGACGGACAGACGGACATGGGTATATCAACTCAGCTCAGAATATGTATACTTTATATGGTCGGAGATGCTTCCTTCTCTGCGTTGCAAACTCCTGACCAAAATTAATGTACCCTTTTTGCAAGGGTATACAAATTTAGCATATATATCTACGCCCACTAAGGAAGTGGCAAATCTTTTACAATTTAATATCTAGAGTCAAATCGGAAAAACTGTATCTTCTATAATTTTATATCTAGAGTCCCAAAAATTGACAAAAATGTTAAGAAACTTGACCGTTTCTGCAAAATTATGAAAAATGATATACATATATAAGCGTGGCAAATCGGAAAACTATATAATCCAAAGTTTTATAGGTGCTGCTTCAAAATTTGATATATAGGTTTCAATTGCTCTACTCAATAGACAGGCTAAAAATTCTATATATCCACCTGTTGGGGGCGTGGCAAATTACTGAAAACGTTATGTTTATGTTTAGTAATTCACTAACTAAACCGTGCGCTATAAAATCATGGAAAAGGATGATTATAGTGCAAAAGGCAGCACTGAGAGCATCCTCATTCAAATTAAATTAATTAATTACATCTTATATCTATAAATATAACCCTCTGCGCACACAGACACACAAACACATGTACATGCACACACAAGCACGCGCTCCGCTAGTGGTGCTTTTCGCTAGTGTGTTAGGCTTTCAGATGGAGAGTTGTGGTTTTAATTTGAAGAACAAATACACATCCAGTCCCTTTGAAACTCAATATGAATATGATTTTATTCTGCCAAGTGACATTCGAAACTAGCCTAATACAATAGTGGATATATATAAGTAAAATTTCAAGTGACGGTTGCCAAGCCCTTTGTTGTTGATCTTGCAATTCTCCCGTTACTGCTTATGTTTAGGTTCTGCATCAAGTGCTGACGCAGCTCGATGGGTACAAAGTTGTACAATGTACTCTGCGTCTACGTGGGTTCATATACTGTTGGTCGGTATACATTGTAGCGAACCTTCGGTTATTCCGAGTTCAAGCCGGGCTGAGTTCAGGCGACTGTGTGTTCGTGCTAACAATATTTATATTTATATTTGTAGGCACCTGCGATAATAATAAGTATTTTAAGTTTGAGCGATATATTTTGTACTTCGTTGTGCTTATCTTTAATGTATTGTTCACAATTGTTATTATACTGCCTCAGCTACTCCTGATATCCGCAAGGACTCGCCTCCTATGGGCACACTTGGGTGCTTGATTCGCTATTTACGAAGGCCTTCCGGCTTTGCGATTGCGATACGTCTCTCTTGCATGTAAAGGATTCGCTATGGGTGCACTAGGCTATCGCCAGGATTCGCTGCTGTATTACTCCGGCGCTCCGCACGGATTTCATACAGGCTCTCCTACTGGCTGGCTTCCCCTCGAGCACTCCGACAGTGTACTCACTCCGAGTCCGCACGGCTGCACCGTAAATAGCACTCACACACTCCAAAATTCGCTTAAGCTGCCTATCTGCTAGTTCTGCCCACCAATGTCCTGTCTTGGTGGCAGTTGTTGCTGAAGAGTCTTGAGCGTGGTGTCGTGTGTTGTCCTTTCAGGTCCATCGATGTCCTTGCGTATCCCTTCGATGTCCTTGAGTGTCCTTCGATGTCCTTCGCTGATCACTTTTCCTTGGCAGTTTGCGTTTTGATTTGCACTTTTACGTCTCTCCACTTTCACTGGTACTTTTATATGCCAGCGGCAGGCCCTTCTTCGTGCTGGAATGGGGCCTGCTTATGGCGCTCATGTCCACTTAACGGTGCCACCGCGTGATTATCTGAACATTCCATTCGGCGAAGACCCGTTTTCTTGGCGCCTTTGTATGTCTGATGTATGCGCGACTGCATCAGCTATCGCTGCGCAGCCGCGAACGGCATTTCGGCTAACGGTTAGTTGTTCGCCTGTATGTGCGACACGAGCCCATTGCTGAATAGCCGAGTGCGACAGAGAGCCACTCCTGTGTGTCTGTGTCGCGTTCGTCGTTGCGGTGCTTACATCGAAATCTGAACTTAAGTGGATCTATGTGTTGTTGATCTGTACATATGTCTGTATATGTTTGTAATCATATACTTATGTACATGAGTTGTTATATATGCACGTACATATGTATGTGCAGCCACGAAGTTTTCTTTCCCTGGTTTATAGAACATTTTTGCGTCATTTATAAAACATTATGCTTTCCATCTCTTAATCTTTGCGTTGGTATTTCTGTCCTAAACTGCAAAGGTAAGTGGTTGGTGGTCATTAAAAATTCCTTTTTCCTTTGTGCCGTAAAGAAAATTCTGTAATTTGCCCAGGGCCCACACAATGGCTAGTAACTCCCTTTCGTTTTGTGGCATATTACAGTTCGCATTGTTTTAGCGTTCTGGAAATCATCGTTATTGGTCGACCCCCTTGGGATAGTACGCCACCTATACCATTTGCGGATGCATCGATGGTTAGGTCAAAGGGTTGTTTGAAATCTGGGTACATTAGGATGACATCTTCGGATGCCAAAATATCCCGTAGACGATCGAATGCTTCGCGTTGAATTTCATTAAACTCAACTGTAACATTTTTGGACCTGAATTTACTGACTGAGCCTTTTTCGCCTTTCAGTATGTCTGTCAGTGGTCTTGCTTGGTTTTTTCTTGGAAGACTCTCATGTTAGGCTCTTTAGTACTGTATCGATGTGCTTAACGTGGTCAGTTTCATTTTCAGAAAAAATTATTACATCATCTACATAGACGTAACATATTTTCCCAATTTGTTCTCTTAGAACGTCGTCTTGTAAGGAGACATTATATGTTGTTGATAAAACGGATCCAGTGTGAATGAATCCGTGTCTCTTTATTTAAAATGGTCTTAGCCTAAAGTACATAATAGAGTTTGGAGTTCTGTCGCTCAAAGCAGCGGCAGAACGGGAGTACATAGCATGCCATATGTATTTGTATATAAATTATTCTAGTACTGGTCACGGGTCGATGATGTCGATCCTCCTCCTAATGTCCAACGATGAGGTTTCTCAATCCACCTGTGCTCCAGTGCGATTGAAGCGAAGATTACGGTGTTAAGTCAACTGTGCTTCCTTGATCGCTGGCCTTGTGGCTCAACACTAAAAGATAATGTATTTTGATTTATTAACGGCAAGTGCCGGAGCTATTATATTTTTTCTTGTCCGCGTTACTCGATTGACGATATAAGACTACCTACCACATGGTATTCTAAACATAAGTCTACCCTCAGCATCAATGCATCACGCCACAAAATCATGAGCGGAAAGCCGACTCAGCATTCTATGCAAATCAATACACCACTTCATATAGGAAGTGTCCGCTTACTTTGTTGTCCGTTCTTAGCGCGGAGCACTGAACTCAATTCTGGCGCGTCAGCATTGTTTTGGTAAAGCAACTTAGTTGCTAGGGCAATACACTTTATGATTTTATGCTTAGTTGTTAACTACCCTCCCCTTAGGAAGATGACCGTCCTCGGTTATTGTGAAGTTATCAATCGTCTTTTGTATCTCTATGGAGGCTCGCCTTCTCCTTAGTGCCAGAAAAAAGATGAGTGAACCAAGCAAAGCGACGTTCAAGACCACACCAGCTGCGAACCATAGTTTCCTTGAAGCCTTGGATGAAGCGCAAGTTGTCGTTGTTCATGCGGTGCAGCAGAGGTATGCTTAATACCGGGTCATGTCCGACGATATTCAGAAGAGGTGATCGGACAATGCCACGCTGCTTGCTTAATTCTCTTTGCAAGTTCACGAACTCGGTGCCGTTGATATTGGCTGAACGTTCGAACGTTACCAGATACGTTCCTGTGACGGAAACTTCAGGACCGTCGTCCGTCTGGATGCTGGCCGTAGCTTCATTAACAATGACGACGCCATCATCTACAGACATTATTGCCCTCAGGTGGCTGGGTTGGGTGTGACAATGAGCCGTGTTTCCCGCGTGGAGTGAACGCGCACAAGTTTCCCGTCGTGAACGTTCGCAAAAGGTGTTATGCGTGGTCTTTGTGCAGGCAGTGACCGCAAACGTGTCTTCTTCGCATTCTGCCAGTGTGTCTTCGTCGAGACGCAGGATGAGTTGTTGGTGTGATACAGGATAGATGTTGACCTTCTTACATCTGGATTTAACTTTTGGATAGGCTATTAATATATGGATGATATTCTCGGACTGGAGGACTCTAATTTTAGAAGCTTCTATTAAGCTAACTATTTTGATATCTTGTTCGATGAGTGATTTTAAATCGGCATGATCAAGGATTGTGGGGTTTACTATGTTAGATTTTGCCAACGTTACTGTGAGTATTAACTTTTGAATTTCTGTGCTAAGCATTCTATTCCTTGCTAGTAGTGCTTCAAATAAATGTGGGGTGTCAACCAAGTTGTTTTTGCGGTCCATGATCATTTTATTAGTGGTGTCAGTCAGCTTGTTTATTTGCTTTTGCGTCTCGGAATTAATGGTTATTTGATTAGAGTTTGACTCCACTAATTAGGCCTCAGTGATTTTTATTTTCATAAAATCTGCGGCATCAAGGGTGCCTGCCACCACCTTTAAATCTGTCCCTAAAAAGTCTAAGCTTTTCGCAAATCTGTGGTGAACTTTAAGCACGGACAACAGGGTTCTTAAATGGTCTGTATCGACATCTAATAACTTACGCATATGTGACTGGGGAAAGGAATCGGACAATTTTTCTGTTTCATCTATCATACTGTTAAATTCCGAAAGGTTGCTTGAGTGCCTCAAGCAGTCTCGTTGTTCGAACACCAACACCTCACCGTCTACAACCGGGATATAGTTGGTGTGCGAAAAGTCGGTGACCCGAGCGTTAGCTGCTGCTACGATGACAAGCAACATAAGGACAAACCTGAAATTTATATACAGCGTAAGATATGGGTTTTTAACTTTCCTTTAACAAACCTTACTAGCTAATCGTAAATGGGGGCACTATTTGAGGTTGTCCTTATGGACCACTCTTCCCTTAATGAGAAAAGACGTTCCTAGGTCTGCCTCCACTTTTTGCTCAGAGCACAACGGGGTCCGCTTGTTTCCTAACCTCCTATTATTTTTCTGAAATACCGCTTCGCCCACCTCAAAGGTGCGGTTTTGCCTGGAAGCGTTGCATCTTTAGACTCTGTTTCCAAAGGGAAAAAGAGTCTATTGGATTTGTGCAATGTCCGTCTTGCTGTCTGTCCGTCTGTCCGTCTGTCTGTATGAACGCGCAGCATTTGGACACTATAGAAGCTAGAGACTTGTAATTTGGAATATATACTCGTGTGTATCCGCGTCAGATCAAGTTTGAGTATTTTTTCGATACGCCCACAGGGGGCGTGGCAAATCGGGAAATGCTATTTCTATTAAGACTAAAACGCTGTTCTTTTCGTCAATATTGAAGTCTAAGAAATGGGATTTAGAATATATATTCGTGTACACCACGCGGACGTTTTGAGATATAGATTTTATATATGCGCCCATTGTGGGCGTGGCAAATCGGATAAAACTATGTCTTCTACAGTTTTGAAGCTAGAGCATCCAAATTTGGCATGTGGGTTACTGTTGACCTTCCCTTAAGTTAGATCAAAAAGTCATATACCCACGCCCCCTGGGGCGTACCAAATCGGGAATATATATATATCGATTTGTATAAATCTTATAATATTTTGAGCGTATTAAGAGCTAGAGACTTGATATTTGGAATACATGTGCAAGTAGATCACTCGGAATCAAAAATATATATTATAAATATTTACGCCCATTAAGGGCGTGGCAAATCGGATAAAACTGTATCTCCTACAGTTTTAGAGCTAGAGCGTCAAAATTTTGCATGTGGGATACTGTTGACCTCCTCTTAAGATAAGTTAAAAGTTATGTATCCACGTGTTCTGGGGGCGTGGCAAATCGGGAATTACTATATCTTTTACTAAAACCGTGATAATTTCGGCAATATTTCCGTCAAAGAGTTGGGACTTGGAATATATATACTAGTATCCTACCTCTACCCAAAAATATATGTTATATATAGATACGCCCATTTGGGGCGTGGCAAATAGGGTAAAACTGTATCTCCTACAGTCTTAGACGTAGAGCATCCAAATTTGACATGTGGGTTACTGTTCATGAAATTTAAATTTATGAAAAAAAAAAATAATAATAATCATAATGTAAGCCTCCGTAAAACAAATTCTAGTTGACCTAACTGGGGATTGAAGCAGGGTCTTCGCTACCACAACGCAAGTCTGCTTAACCAAATCAAAACACTTCCAAACTCAGTTTGGCACATAGTCGCGCAAGAGACGCAGTGGTGTTGTGGGTAGAGTCGGTGGCATGCGAAGCGCGTGACCCAGGTTCGATTCCCATTGCTGCCGCGTGATATTATCATTTTTTTTTTATTTTTTTTATAACTTCTATGTTATTTAATGGATTTTGATAAAATTTTCAGCATAAATCCTTATATGTATCAAAACAAATTCTAGTTGACCTAACTGGGGCAAGTCTGTTTAACCAAATCAACACACCAAACTCAATTTGGCGCAAGAGACGCCGTGGTGTAGTGGGTAGAGTCGGTGGCATGCGAAGCGCGTGACCCAGGTTCGATTCCCATCGCTGCCGCGTGATATTATCATTAATAAAAATGTTTTTTTTTTTTATTTTTTTATAACTTCTATGTTACTTAATGGATTTTGATAAAACTTTCTGCATAAATCCTTATATTTTATTAAAAATACGGTTTTACCTAAAAAATTTAAAAAAATGTAAATGTGGCTTTATTTGCAACTGAACTTATATTAAATTGATTTTGTGAAATGTGGAGCCAGTATATAAAATATATAAAAACCAAAATAGTATTTTATTTTAAAAAAGCTATATGTAAATTTTATGACTGTAGCTAAATTGATGTAAAAGACATGCTCAAAAAAGGAATCTCAATAATCTCGCATTCAAACATACGGAAAGACGGACGGACGGTCTACATATTTATTGAGCCTACACACCTTTAACAGGAACAGAGTCTGACGCAGTCGGTGGCACCCGACTGCAACGTTCTTACTTG